>APFE031396009.1:0-19549 GCA_000404065.3 Pinus taeda | reverse complement strand
AATTCCTTATACATTTAAGATTTTATCATTCTGACAATATAGAGGAATATAATAGAGTTTAACCCAGACGATAACAACTGAGGGAACATCATTTCCTAGTTTAGAATAAGGATTCCATTGATCTAAATATAGATACTAAACTCTTATGAAATAAGGCCCATTCTTGAATATAAAGTCACAATCAAACTTTTTATTAAAGAGAAAGGTGAATAACCCCACCAAGCTTTGGATTAATGAGGAACGAGTGCATTATTAAGGCACTCCATGTGAAAAGATCATTGGTTCAAATCCCTTGTGGGTGTTTACCCCTCAAAAAAGAAGAGGATAAATTTGAGGGTTTAGTGGATGATTTGGGTGGAATGGAAGGGAGCAGGGGGCAAGGGTTTTAGTTTGGCCAAAGAATATGAGGTGGAAGGATTCATAAGCGTTTCAACAAATGCTGATTTTGAAAATCATACATATTGGTTATGTCTTGTAGAGTTTGAAACAAACTTGTATGTTTTTCTTGGCTAACATTTGAGAAATATAATCCATGGTCCCTTAAATTAGTATATAATTAAAATAAAAAATTATATTTTATGCTTTATCTATGATACCTTATTTAATATATTTGAATAAATCTTAAATATTGAAGTAAAATGTTTGATAAATTTTAAATATTAAATAAAATTAAAAAATAATATTATATATATGGATGGTAAATATCATGTTTTATGTTTATAAAATATTTGAATAAATATAAAATATTTAAATTATTGTTTATATATGGATTGATAAAACTCTACAATGTTCTATTTATTTAATTTTAATTTAAAATATTATCTATAATATTATAAATTAAAATTGACATTAACCACCTCATTATTATTATATTAATATTATATAATATATTATTTAATATATATTAATTATATTTAAATTTAAATAAAATAAATCTATTATATTTATACATATTATTTTTAAAAACTATCATTAATTTTTTTTAATATATAATATTTTATTAATTTGAGTATAAAAGATATAACTAGGTTAAGCAGTATAACCATCATAACCTAATTTATTATCACAACATTATTGAAGTGTTATTAATATATCGTCTTTTCTGTGATGATATACTTGTTATCAATATATGATATTAAGTGAGGAGTATGTCGCTGGAAAGTTGTTCTATTAAAATAAATGGCTTTATGAATTCTCGCATGGGATGTTCCACATAGCAGAGTGAGAATCACGATTGAAGGAAAAACGTGTATAGGCCAAAATTATGACGTGTGTCATCGAATTCAATGCATTTTTTATTTGAAATTCGAAAATCGTGGAATCTGAATGGAGTTGTCTATAATTTGAATTTTTGGAGAATGGAGTTGTCTATAATGTGAATTTTTGGAGATTCCGGTGACGAAATCCACAGATGAAGTTGAGGTTAAATCTTGATTTGTTGTAGTTAAAATGGTTTTTTAACTCCATATTTGGATTCAGCACCCTGAAAAACCCCCAAGAGGCTTTGATTGTGCAGAATCTAGCTATCAAACTTGCTACTCCAATAAATTGCTACCCAATTTTGACCGGAAAAACCCACTAGAAAAGCTTTCAAAAAGTCTCATTATAGACAACTACAATCTGAATAATCTTTGAACAAATTCAACCTTTGTTCAAAAAATCTCAAATTTATCTCGAACCCTAACTCCGAGCTGAATAAATTAGCCTTCGTCCCTGCTCACGTTAGACTTGTCTGGAGGCACGCGTTGAGGTTCATTTGTGATTCACACCACCCTCCAATCGGTTCTTTTGTTTCACTGACCTGCAATCCTACAAGAGTGAGAAACCTAATTTCTATTCAGTTATTAGATTATATCTCAATCACCAATCACCATGTATGATTATGGGGCTTAAGGGTATTTTTATGCATAATTTGAATTATAAAGAACATTTCTACATAGTTAGGGACACTTGTATATTAAATGAGCTTTTCACTGGAATTGGAAGATACAATTTCAAGCAATATTATGATTTTTTATTATTTAAATTACATTTTTAATACATAAATGTATTTAACATTCTCAAAAACTCCCGAAGGACACAAATTCTATAGCACCTTGAAAAACCACTGGAGGACTCAAATTCTACAGATTAAACAACAACTAAAGTTTTTAAAAATCCCTACCAAATTTTGGTTAAAATTAAGCAGAAAAAATCCTTCAAACCATTTCATCTATTAGTTAAGTGTAGTAGTAATTGTTATAAATAATTTTATATATCATAACATCCACTTCTTTTTAATTAAAAAATATCTCCACACACACACACATATAAATCTAATTTATAACACACTATATTTTTATGAAATCACTAGATTATATTTCAATCACCATGTATGATGAAGCCATTATACATAATTTAAATTGTAAAAGGGAATCTCTATAATCATTTTATGATCATGGTTACACAAACTTATCTTCATTAAATTGTTATAAGTATTTTTTAATATATATATGTTGCATTTAATGTCAAAGTTTATTTTCACATTTCATTTTCAAAATTTTCTACAACTTCAATGTCTTCGAATTCAAGCTCTAATGACTTAGATTATGACCTCCAAGGAGAAGCACATTGGAAATGGTTTTTCATTTGGAAATTCAAGGCATTACTCAAATTGATTTCTTAAGTTAACATTAAATAAAATAAAATTATTTCTTGGCACAATTTATAGAAATTTCCTCTCATTGGCCAAGCCTTTGTCCAACTTGCACAGAAAATTCTAGAAGTGTAAAACACCACTTCACTCTATGCCATTTTATAGAAATTGCTTGTAGATTCAAACTGCAAATTGTAATATGCTAAAATAATTGACTTGAATCTACTCTACTCATCAACAGAAACAATAAACAATCAATGAAATCATGAATCACATAAGAGAAAGAATTCAACCACACATAACACAATGATTTTTCTGGGTCAGACCACATCTAAAAATCCCTGCTATCTATATATTGCATTAATAAGAAAATATGAGCAGATTACAGTGCTTTTCTCAAGCTCGAGCAACCTCTACACTATCTCTATTTATCTCACTACTTTCTAGACAAGCTCAAGCCAATACTTAGTCAATTATGTTGCCTGTCAAGCTTCTATTTCCTTGCCCTGTTCCCTTGGGAATTAGCCTCTATTTAGTTACGAAATTCCTCAATTATGAATTGTGCAATCCTCATAGGCCTTGTTTTGACTACATCCACCGTCAATTTAATTTAGGTGATTTTACAATTGATAGTACACTGTCCCTCAACTCTAATCTCAACTGAGTCTTTCTCTGATATGACATGCATGAGTTAATTATGAGTGAATCTTCAGTTTACTGGTTGATCACAACAGGTTACACCCCACTACTATAAGTTACACCCCACTACCGCAGGTTACAACCCACTACAGCAGGTTACACCAGACTACATGACCTCCCACTAATTCCTCCATCAGTTGGAACTAGTTTAATTGACTTTAACTCAAATGGACTGAATTAAATAATTGCAATTCAAAATATACTCAATTAGTGCTCCTAATTATAGGAGACACTCTACATGACTTTAGTTTGACCCTCAATTCGAATTAACTAATCTAACTAAGTCAAATTAACTTAGTTAACTATTACAAGTTGTCATGAGATGTGGAATTACAATTTAATTCAATGACAAAATTACATTTGGATTTTTCTTGATGCTATTTTAAACATTTTTTGTTACTATTTTCAACATTCCCTCTCAACAAGAAAGGAATTCAACTTTATCCCGACTTGGTACCTTTAGAATGTTCTGCATGCAACTCTTGCCATTGTTATTGTTGCTACTGCAACATCTGCAACAAAAAAAAACATCAAAACAAAATAAACTGAATCAATTGTGTCTACAACTATCTACTAGGAAAATTGTGTTGATGTTGAATTTGCTACCGAGTCTCCTGCTTCGCTGTCAACTCTGATATGCACTCCTAAGTATCGAACTGATACTGATCCCCTTGCTACTGAATACTATGAGCCCCGTAGCAAGGTAATGATCCATGAGACAAAAAACACCTCAATAGATCCTACCAGATTTATGAAACTCTTAGACTAAGGTTTCATATCACCCCACCTCACACTTGAAGATATGGCTGCATGTGCTCCTTCTGCCCACTTGGATTGAAATTCCCCCCTACTGGAGGTCTCTGCTTGAGTGGATGTTTCCACTCGGTCTCCTCTTTGCTTCTCCAATTGTGGTTGCTCCACAACTTGTTAAGGCTGCTCCCTCTGAGTCTCGATGTCCCTGTAGGGAGTCTCTCTTCCCCTCAACTACCAATATCAATAATCACAACTCTTTTTTTGTGTCACTAAATATTGGCTCATTGATCTACCCACTATCAACCTTCTTGCTCCATTAATAAGTCTACACATAGGGTCTTCTAGATCTGCCATGAACTAGAGCTCCATCAATCTGCAAGGACAACTTCAAATTATTCTCTTCTATTGTGATTCCAGCTCTGATACCATGTAGAAACTTATGCAAATATAGCTCTGATACCATGCAGTAATTTCTACAAATCTAGCTCTGATACCATGTAGAGATTTCTACAAATCTAGCTCTGATACCAAGTAGAAATTCCTTATAGATTCAAACTACAAATTGTAATATGCTAAAATAATTGACTTGAATATACTCTACTCACCAGTGGAAACAATAAGCAATCAATGAAATCACAAAGCATATAAGAGAAATAATTCAATCGCACATAACAAAATTATTTTCTGGGGAAAGCCACAATTAAAAACCCCTGCTATCTATATATTGCATTAATCAGAAAATATGAGAATATTACAATGCTTTTCTCAAGCTCGAGCAACCTCTACACTATCTCTATCTATCTCACTACTTCCCAGACAATCTCAAGCCAATACTTAGCTAATGCTGCTTCTTTTCAAGCTCCTATTTCATTGCCTTGTTCCCTTTGGGAATTAGCCTCTATCAAATAAGGAAATTCCTCAATTATTTATTGCGCAATCCTCATAGGCCTTTCTATGACTGCATGCACCATCGGTTTAGTTTATATGATTTTACAACGAATAGTACATTGTCCTTGAATTGTAATCTCAATCAGGTCTTTCTCTGATATGACATGCATGAGTTAATTATGAGTGAATCTTCAGTTTATAGGTTGATCACTGCAGGTTACACCCCACTACAGTAGGTTACACCCCACCGTTACAGTAAGTTACACCCCACTACAAGACCTCCCACTAATTCCTCTATTAGTTGGAACTAGTTTAACTGAATTTAACTCAGTTGGATTGAATTAAATAGTTACAACTCAAAATAAACTCAACTAGTGCTCCTAATTATAGGAGACACTTTACATGACTCTAGTTAGACCCTCAACTCAAATTAACTAAGCTAACTAAATCAAATTAAGTTAGTTAACTATTACAAGTTGTCATGAGACATAGAAATACAATTTAATTCCCAATTTAATTTAAGGACAAAATTAAATTAGGATTTTTATTGATGCTATTTTTTACATTTATTGTTGATATTTTCAACACATTTTACCAAGGAAATCTGGGATGAAACCAAGTCATTCACTCTATGCCATTTAACCAAGGAAATATGGGTTGCAACCAAATCACTCACTCTATGCCATTTAACCAAAGAAATCTGGGATGCAACCAAATCAATCACTGATGGGAAGGTGTAGCAATCGAAGAGACCCTAGAAGATTCGCTGAAGGACCTAAATAAGACCCAACATTCTCACCTTGTTTTTATTTTATGGGTAGTGTTATCACTTAGAACTAAAGGTTTGATGCATACAGTTACATGCCCTAATTTGATGACAAAGGTCTATGTTTAAGCTGTTTTCATTTTTATTTGTCTCACTTAGGAGTCGGAGTTTTAAAGGTTTTTAAACTTAAATCAGACTCTGCTCCTATTGGCTTTCCTCCACTCATCATTATTCCATAGTCATGTCTTGTCTATGCCAAGTCACCTTGTCTTTTAGTGATTCCGCAGCGCAGTCTTATTTGCCCATTTCACAGCGCAATCATAGTCTAGCAGTTTCGCAGCGTGTAATGATTAAGCAGTTTCACAGCGCATCATTAAAAAATATAACTAACAGCGCTGTGAAATCATGGATACGTGCATTCCGCAGCGAATCTTTCCTGAAATGTCAAGTCCATAGGTGAGTCAGCATTTCCGTCCATTCATGTCAGTTGGAGTACCTCTTGAAATCATGTCTGAACGTTCATTTTCCGCTACTCCACCAATAGATTTTTGATATGCACGGAAATCTCATTCCCAAGAGATTTTACCGTGCATAGTCCTTGATAATGGTCGTGAGTGTTGCATGAGTAACCAGTCATGTTTCAAATTTGAATTTCAAGCGAAGCTGTTCAAGCGAGCCTGATTACAAGTGAGGCTGAGTTAAAAAGGGAGGTGAACCATCTTGACCGGAGCTGTTAAGATTTGGCTGTGAAGATTTAGAATTTGGCTGTAAAGATTTCAAAGTGAAGATGGAGAGAAAGGAGCACAGGTCCGGCAAATGTCAAAGGAATGAACCTGAAGGCCTGGACATAACTTTGAGAGATGAAGGCGTGAAGAAGGCGTTTAAAGATGCCGGGTGCTGGAGATTTTGTAAAAAGCTACAAGGAGGGCACGCACAGGTAACAAAAGAATTTGCGCTTAATTTTACTGGTTTGAATTCAAATTTTGCCATGTTAGAGATATCGGTTTCTCCAGAAACAATAGCTGCTGTAACCGAGATACCAAGAGGCCAGGAAGAATGGTTCAAAAATTTTAAATTTGATAGGAATCCTTGTAAGGAGTTCTTAAAATAGGCATATGTAAATGAGGATTACACAAAAGTAGTGCCTAGGTACTATCTCAAGGAGCATTATGCTCTTCTTCTTACCTGCATTCAGAAGTATTTAACCTGTGAAGGAAGGTACAATAAGGTTTATCCTTATCATTTTAAACTGCTCCTGCATTTTACTGGGAAGGTCTCCATAGACATTCTGTTTTATTTATTTCGCAGTCTAAGTAAAATGTGTGATAAGGTGCAGCTCAGGAAAGAGGACTGTGAAACCTCTTTATTTCATCATGGTCTGATTAAATTGCTGATTTTAGATAGCCTCCAGAAGATAAGCAGAGACTGGAATTCTTTTATCTTCATGGCTGGATTCCAAGGTAAGACTGGTCTTACTCCTCAACCAGCCAGAGAGTTTACAATAGCTGAGCTTCAAAGAGAAGAAAGAGCCAAAAATAAAACCAAGCCACAGCTACCAAAACCAGTGAAGTCGTTAGTCATTCAAGAACAGCCTAAAAAATAAACAAAGGAGAAGACTCAGGGTAAGAAGACTGTACCTCAAGCAAGTAAACCTGAAGCAGTCTCAAGGGTGAGGACAAGAAGCCAGATTAATAAAGAGAAAGGCAAAGCTATAGCTGTCGAGGAGAGCCCTGTGTCTAAGGCAAGCCTAAATGATCTATTACAGGCTATTGAGTTAGAACAGTCTAAACCGATTGAGATTGATTTGACACAGTCACCACAGGTAAAGGTTAAAAAAACCAAAGCCTCAAAAAGGCTTAAGTTTGATGAGCCAGCCCAGGAATTTGTTTTTAAACCAAGAAGACCTATGACTAGAAATTTCCAGCAGGTACAAGAAGCACTGCCCAGGACAGAGGAAGCACCGGAAGGAACACGACCTCAGCAAAAGAACAACAAAAGTAAAGCAGCCATCACATCTCAAGGAGATTATGTGGCAGCCATGAAAAGCCAAATAGAAGCAGCTGAAGAAGAGATTAATCAATTAAAGAAAGCCGCTGAAGACCTGAAGGCAGAGCTAAGCCGGTTACCTAATAAATGAATTCACTGTTAAGGAAAGGGTTTTGTCTCAAACTTTTGTTAATTTTGCTTAATCATTAGTGTTTTGAAGATGTTTAATCCCTGCTACACATATGAAACATCAAAGGGAATTTTAGAAACAGATGATTGGAGGATATAAGCTCTCGGGTTTAAAAAGAAAACTGTTTTAAATAAAACAGCAGTTTCGTAGCGCGCTACGAAACTGTTGTAGATGATGTTTTTTAAAAAATGCAGACAGACAGTTGATTTTATGAGCGGGAGTTTTTGAAAAAGGCACACTTGTCCATCACCACAGCCTACAACATATCTAAAACGTGGCCACGTTCCATCCTTGGGTTATTAAAGGCTCATAAAGATGTTGTTCATGTTCGAGCAAATTATGGAAAAAGGAAGCCGAGAAGCAGGGGACATTTCCTAATGCCATGGGTAGATAGGGATTCAGCGTTTAAAGGCCAATATGGTGTATTTAATATCCATCTTAGCCAAATCTAAAGAGCACTAGGTTTCAAAGGACGAGGAGTAGCCACTATGGCACGAAGATGGAGTTAGAGTCATAATTGATTTAGGACTTTTTAAAAATTGCAGTCAACAGTTTATTTGTATTTAATAGACAGTTAAATAGTTGATAGGTGTCTTTAGAGATAAGGATCGAGTTATTAAAATTCCCCTCATGCTGGAGGAGGAAACTGGAATTAGTTAGAATAAGGATTATATATAGCTGAGACAGCAATGTAATGAGGGTTGGAAATTTGACAGCAGAAGTACTGTTTTAGCTTATGTAAAGACCATTTTCAGTAATACAAAGCATCTACTTTTCTTCTCAGGATTCATAAAGGATTTGTCATCTTCAGAATATGTGTTTTGTTCTTCCCTTGATGTCTTTTTTCAGTTGCATGGATGCATAATCACTCAGAATTCACTGATTGTGCTCTGACTTCCTGTATGCATGTGTGAACTGTGGTTTTATGTAAGTTGTATTATGAACATTTAAATGCTAAGTGCCCTGACTTCTATGCAAAGGTAGTGTCATTGTTTATAGAAGCTTGATTGACTCTATAAGCCCAATGGGAACTTATAAAATGTTTATCCAGCCACTATATTTGTCTATGTTGTTACATCACAAGAGTTAGCCATCTTATCATTAATCAAAATCATTAATCCTTTTGAGAGAGCCCTCTCAGGCTAAGGAGGCTAAGCCTTAGTTTAAAGCTTGGTTTGAAATAGTTACTTAGAGTCATCCTGACCAGCAGCCTATCAGGCTTGATTTTGAGATAACAAGTAGTTTGGGTCATAAGAAATGAATATCCCTTAAGATACTCAAGTCTCCCACCAAGGATATCTTTACAATCTCAAAGGAGCATACATAACTTTTGAGGAACCAAAGAAGAAAAATTGAAAAATGTATAAGCCACCAAATATGGATTCTTCCATGCCTTTTGGATACTTTGATCGTGCAACAAATAGATATCCTAATGGTTGTGGGACTGGGGTATTTTACACATCTCTCCTCCTTCCATTTTTTTTGTTTTTTTTTTTTTGTTTTGTTCAGTGGCCTTAGAGCATGAAGATAACAATGCAAAAGTATAAGAAACAACTATTTTAATGAATATTGCATAAGAGCATAGATTAAATGACCTCAACATGTTTGAAGATTTGAAGCTGGTCACAGATTGGATGACCGATTCTCTTAATCAATTCTAGTCTTAAGAGAAGTATCAATCTCTATGGAAATCTCTAGCTAGTAGAGGAGGTAAGATCATCATTCACATCTATTTCTTCCAAGCACCATTTAGTGAAATTATAACCACGAAGCATAACGATTATTTAAAGGAATTTGATGTTTCTCAGCGGAAGTATTTTAAGCTTCCCATCCTCTTAGGAGAGTGGCACGAGCAACATGATTGACTCCAAGAGTGAAATCTCCCATTCAAAGATCACAATCATGAGTTTTACACATTTCCTTGAGATATTCAAAAGCGCTTGTCATATGGTTTTGTCAGCTTGCCATTAACCTTCTGCTCATCCCACATAAAATCTTGGATGTTCTACAAGAAAAAGTGATAGAATTAGAAAGAGGAACTAAAATTAAAAAACTCGCCAAAAATTTAACCACCTCACTCAGACCATGATTGTACCAACTTTTCACTGAAAGGTAGCACTGAAAAATCATCACCAAAATCCTTGTCACATAGTAAAAGGCATAGATACACGGGAATTAATGAATTGATAATTTTCAAGGTCACTAATATAAATCCTTCACATTTATATGGGGTAGAATTGTAATAATATAATGGTCATTACTCAGTTCTACAATCTTTTAAATCGTCAATTTACCCAACCCAACATATATCATTGTTCAAGAACTGAAGAAATAAGTTAGGCAACAAAAACAAGTCTACTTCAATCTAGTAAAGAATCAACTCACCAAACACAATAATAGAATCATCGAATAATGGAAAAATGAACACAACAAAACTGGTAAGAAACATGTATTTCTGCTGGTCATTTTGGACATTGTAGGACAACAATGCTTTTAGTTGTTTCATGTTCTATTTTATATATTTTGTTTTCTAAAGAATATAAAAGGAGATAGAGAATGCGCATCATTTCCAAAGTGCATCCATGGATTACTTTTTTTTGTATCATGCTATAAACACATGAGAACTGGGATTTTTTCTCTTTTGAATAAAAATGTGATGTTTTTCTTGGGATAAAAAGCAAACTAGTAAGTCTATCAATTCATATGAGGCAATATTGAAATAAATTTAGTGGACCGTCAATATTCAATTCAATATATCATCGATGTACCCAAATCAACCTATATCAATGTTAGAGATATAAAAAATAATTCAGGAAACAAATACAAGTCTATTCCTATCTTGCAAAGAACTAATTCACCAACCTCAATAACAGAATCATCAAATAACAGACAAATAAACACAAGCAAACTAGAAAGTCAATCATATGTAGATGAAGAAGCGTCGTGACTGAAGTTTGTATAATCAAGTCCAAAAAAATAGTTTCCTCAATGATACATACCTAAACCCACTCAAATTAGCTAACAATGACACCACCAACATTTGCATATATGTCTGGTAGTACTACAACACCCTTGTATATAATCTTAAAAGAGTTGTCTTTAGTGCGACTTTTTGGACTTTCCGGTGCTGGAATCCAATGGAAAAATTTGAGGTGAAATCTTGATTTGTGTTATTTAAACTATTTTTTTCATTGTATATATGGATTCAACACCCTGGAAAACCTCTAGGGCACTTCCATTGCACATGATTACGCATCAAGCTTGTGTTTTCAATAAATTCCTGCCAGATTTTAGAAAAATTTGACTGGAAAAATCCACCGTAAAAGCTTCCAAAAAGTCACACTAAAGACAACTCCAATATTAAATGCATGTCATGCATTCAATATTGCATAACATAACTAAATTTAAGAAGCCCAAGAGAAGTCAAATTATTCCAAAACCTCTACAACTTTAACTGATTATCTAATTAACCTCATCAATTTTGGCTGCCTCTATAATGAATTTGGCCTTTACTTCACTATCATTCTCCTTGTGACCAGTATGCAGTAGTAGTCAAATTAATAAATTAGCATCTCTGACTTTGCAATAACAATGATTATGGAATGTATGTATCAAAACTAAATCTCAACAAAGTAGCCTATACAATGCAGTGCATTGTCAACTGAATTAAAATGTACTTTCTACTACCTGTTAAAGAGGACTTCAACGATCTACAAATCAAATTCAATCCTGAAATGGTGTGTGGCTACAAGTGCAAATATTTCTAAAGAACAATCTTAAGAAAATGTAGCTGAAAATAAAGAAACTAGTTGCAAGTGGTGGAGAAATATATTTGGAAATAAGATTGTTCAAGAAAATGGGAAGCAATCAAGAGATAGACATAGGCTTCCTTTGATATCTTAAAGGACTCCTCCATCAAGTGCCAAAATTTCATTAGAATGTTTAGTGACTAGTCATGTATGAATATTTAAAGAGATCACATTTGAGCACGAGATGCAAGTCACGGCTCAAAATGGACTAGGTTTGTTTAGACATTAATCCAAATTTGCCTCGGTTGTTTGTAAGTTGTCAATATGCTAATGTACCTCGACCTATCAGTGATTTCAACGCAAAGTTACCTCGGCTATTTGTAAATTTTCAATATGAAAATGTACATCACCCTATTGGTGAGGTCAACATTGTATTAATCCACCCATAAGGGTTCCATTCTCACCATTTTCCCCATGAAAATGGCATGTTTAAAAAATGGGATGAGATTGACTGCAAGTACCGAGAGATTTTGACAGAACTCTAGTTTAGACAAATTAAAAAGTAAACAAAAATTTTGCAACACAAATATTTCAAATATCTAAAAATCATATTCGATTTTAAAGTTGTGGGTTTACACATGCTGATACTTCAAGGAAAAAATCAAAGAAAAAGTAATTGCTAATAAATAAAAAATTAGTTACAATTGTTTAAAAAATATGTTTAGGGAAGCAATTGTTCTAGCCAAATAGGAACCATCCAAGAGATAGATAAATGTTTCCTCTTGTCTCTTGAAGCAATCCATCATGTCCCAAGTCAGAAGTCTCTGTCATGTAAGAAGAGATCACATACAACCCAAAATACAAGTGGAAGTTCAAAATGGGCCAAGCACTGGAAAGTTGATTCCATGTTGTATTAGCTGATCATAACTTTCGTCTGAGTTAAATAATCCCATGTATTCTTAACAGAACATTAATCCATTCCCAAGGATTCCATTCTCCGTATAGTTTGCGTACTCAAGTCGCATGTCTCAAAAAAACAGAGATGAGACAGGGTGGCAGACTTGAATGGACACTGATCAAAGTTGCATTAACTGTTCATAATTTCTATATGCTAGTTGAACATGGTTCATTTTTGAGGCCCTTAGCTCTTTTGAGAAGTCGATAGAGTATTAAGCCACCAATCGGTTTCCATTCTAGCACTTGGTCAACCCCACCCAAATTATATGTCCCGAAAATGAAAGGGATGAGACCAGGTGCAAGTACCAGCCAATTTAGTGAAATAGTTAACCATTAGAATTGGGTTTGAAGCCGAAGGAATTCCAAATAGCCAACCATTCATTCTTGTTTATGATAGAAGCAACTAATTTTATGTAAAATCCATGATTTCCCAATTTAAAGGGTCTTTATTTGAAGGTTGTGGTTAACTCTTTGACCACAACCTTCAAATGTTATGAAATGAAATGCCATTGAAATATAACTAATACTAGGTTTTACTTGAGAATAAATTAAACAAAGATCCTATTCTAAACAATTTATGTATGTATTTAAGCAATAAAATATTTGTGGAAACCCATCGCAGGCAGTGACCCTCGACTTTCCACAAACTCTCACACCTAATTGGAATATTTTTTTGTAGGAACTCGAACTATTGCCATATCAATCATTACATATTCATATGCATACACCCTAAGCTCTTAGAGCAAAAAATGAAATACGAAAACCTAGAAAGAGAAATACAACAACCAAGAAAAAATAGTACAAGAATTTCTACTAGAATCCCAAAAAGGGATGTTGTTAAATGTAATTGTATAAAGTAAAATTTAAAAAAAAATCAGTTCGGTGACCCGAAAACACAGAGGAGAAATTGCAAGTTACATATATAAGCAAAGTGTGCTTTAAAAACAAGGACATGATGTAGAGTGTCCTATAAAATAGGGATGCATACCTCTTCCATGAGGTTGTGAGATGGGTAATGTGAGTTCACTTGCATAGAAGCCACTGAAGGGATAGATGCCCATGAATGCTTGTACTGATGATGAAGCCCCGTTTCTGCCATGACATGATGGATTTGCAGAGAACAAAACTGTTGTCTTCTACACACACAAGTGAACAAAGAGAAGAATATGAAAATGGTAAGTATCTTTAGTAATGTCTAAAGTACCCTAGTAGAGTCGAGTAGATTTTTCATACTTATCCCACCACAACTCCACAAAGAGTGACACCACTCACTATTGCCGAAACGTTAGCCGAATGTGTTGTTGTGCGATGTGAAGGTTCAAGTTGAAGATGAGAAGTTCTGAACACCATCGATGAGCATATTGGGAAAGAAAAGGAGGAAGAAGAGGAGGTGAACAAATGCGAGCAGAAAAGGAACGAAAATGAGGTAGAAGGGGAGGTGAACTACTGCGAGTAGAAGAGGAACAAAAATGACTAAAAAGGGGAGGTGGAATACATTCACATGCAAACTTTTTAGTGATTTTACCACGTGTCGAATTTTGATTAGTGTGGACGAAAAAAATAAAGATTTTTATTGGTTGGGGTGAACAATGTCTGCTCACCCTAAGCCAACAACGAAAATGCCTATCGGTGTTGTTGTCACTTGGATTGTACAAACACTATGATAATGCTCACGATGGGGGTTGTCACTCTGATCCCCGCCCACTCCATTCTAGCTGTCTCCCAACAACAGGCTATGGGGGGGAGTCCCTATGGAATGAAGTAAAGGAAAGCAAGTTGAGAATCAACTTACTAGGGAGACACGGATGAGTGGCCTATCTACTTCATTGAAATTAAGCAAGATTATTGATTAAATTATATTTTCGATTATGAGACCAGTGCCTTAATGGTGTCACAAATTCTTGCTTCTTATGAATTGGAAACAAATGACCGGATGGACACCTACTACTTAAATGATTGACTTACCCATATAATGTGCCAATCCTAGGACCTACGTGAGATGAAGTGATCTTTGTAAATTTTAGTTAAATGCCCAGTTTAAGTGTAGCCTTCCTTTAACTATTTTGAAGCTGGGCTCCAATGTAGGTTGTGGGAAGGAGACTAATAGGAAGCGGGCTAGGGCCTAATTAACGATACCTTATGTTAGTCTTCTATCACCCGATGCCTCCGGTGCTGCAAAAATTGTGGCTCTGACGGCTACAAAGTCATTGTGTTAACCACTGAAGAGCTTCCGAGGCCCCTGAAGCTAGATAAGAAGGGTTGACCTATATCTCTATCAAGCTAGTTTATGCTAGGAGGTAAATTATTAATGCAAATCTAGATCTAGAATGCTTATGTAAGATATTATGAGTGAGATTTATCTTGAGTTAAAATTTTCTTAAGTTGTTTAACTACTTCAAATGACAAAACTTGCCCAATACATTGAAACATAAAATTTCCAATTTGACCACTAATGTAATTAGCTTCTTTAGCACACTTTACGACGATGTATTCAACAATATTTCAGATTTGATTTTGAAATTACAACAATAAGTAAAGACATATCAACAAGATAAAACTGCCAAAAATAGATGGTCAATATGCCAAAAAATAACAAAATGCACAAGAACTTGAAAATTTCAATTTTAAGGCTTTTAGAGAGTTTGACTTGGAAATTTTCAGATCTAATATGATTATTACAGTAGTGAGTTAACCACAAATTAGAAAAATAATCAAGCCAAAAATAGATGCCCAATATTTCTAAAAATAGAAAAATTTCAGCAAACATGATTTATTATTTATTATTTATTTTTATTTTTTTTCCCGAGTTTTTTAGAGAATTTGATTTAGAAATTTCAAAATGATATGTTATTACATTAGTAAAACAATGATAGATCAACAAACCAACAATGCTTAAGACAAACCCTAATATTTCACAAAATAGTAAACTTTTCCGGAAATTGAAAAATTTCAACTCTTGGCCCTTATTAGGTATTTGATTTAGAAATTTCAGAACTGCAGAAAATTTCAGTTATGCAGAAAAATCCAGCAAGTTTAAATGTTAGATCTAGGCCAAAACTCAAATACCCAAGAGGCCAAATTTGTGAAAATGAAGATTTTGTAATTTTAAATGATCTTGACCCTTCAATTTGTAATTTTAGGGCCTAATTATTAGTAATTTGCTTGTAATAAATCTGCATAAAATAAGGGTTTAGAGGTTAAACCCTAGGCCCAAGGCCTTGAAGATCCCACCATTGAAAATCGATGAAACTTTCGGATTACTTTGCCACTTGAAAATAAGAATTTTGAGACTTTAATCTTGCAAAACTGCCAAGTATTTAGCTTTAAAACTTCAGTCTAGGGTTTCAAGTCAATTTTGGGGCAAAAGAGGGCAATACTTGGAGAACAAAGCTAAGGGAAACAAATCTATAGGGATGAATTGGCTAGGATGATAGATTGGAGGCTGAAATGGAAAGATGAGGACAAAAACTAAAAACTTGTGTCTCAAATTTTATTTTATTTTTATTTAGGATCTGAATTTTTCCATCAAATCTTCAGTAAATGTCACTGCAAAATTGTTTAGAGATTAGATCTTACCCTCAAGGGCATAGATCTATCTCTTCTCTCACTTCATTCCTTGATCCAACCTGCAAAAATGAAAATAAAAATACCCAAACCCCAAATATATATATATATATATATATATATATATATATATATATATATTCCCCAAAACCCAAGTTAGAAAAAATAGTTTACAGGTTAGATCTACAAAATTATTCACAAGATCTACAAATATATAAGGGTTTTAATTTTTTTTTAATTATTTATTATTATTATATTATTTTTTTAATGGAGTTTTTTCGTTTGAAGGATGACTAAAAATATTTTAGAAACACCAATGTATACTATAACCTTAGCGAATATTTAATCCACCATATGAATATTTGGAATTCAAAGTACAATGATTCTTGCCCAAGTTTGTGAACCTAGAGGCCAAGGATTGAAGTACTTGCAAGCACTATGAATTTATATCAAAATAATTTGTTAGATCAGATGGGAAATCAAACCATCTAAGATTAGCTCAAAATTATCAATAGTATGGTTCTATCTCCATCTAATGAAAAACAAATCTTACCAATATTCAACACAACATAGAGATGCCTGTAGTCAACACACACCACAAATGAATAAGCAAGAACACCTTGAATTGCACCACAAAGTCTTTATTATGATTGAAAAATTAGTTCCTAGCGGGACAATAGTTACAAATTTGCTTCAAAAGAAATTTTCTAGCCAGAGATAAAGATGACTAGAGACTCAAATGACTCTCTAATTTATAAACAAATCCTCAAAATAGAAAAATAACGGTTAGTTTCTTTGATCGTTGTCAAAATAATCTTAGCCGTTGATAAACAATTCAAGATATTTTAATCTTGGCCCCTAATTTATTATTATTATTATTATTTTTTAATTTTTGGGGAATTTTCAAATTTATCATTTAATTCCAATTTAATTAGCTCAAAATTAATTATCTTGATATAATTTCCTCAAAACAATGGCTTTGACTTAACCACTAAGGTAAGGTCCAATTTGTTTTGAAATATACAATATTCCCTTGGTGGAGGGCCTTTAAAAATTGATTCTTTTAAGACTTGCAAATTTTTCCATTTGGAGAATTTATTTTCTTAAGACATTTTAATTTGAACCTAATTAATTAATTTTATGGCTTAGGAATTATTTTAATTTTGCCAAAAAAAATAATTAATTTACAGATGAGGGGATTAATTATTTTTCCAACCCTCTAATACATATGATTTTTCATTTACAAGACTCAAAGAGGGAATACACATTTGTCTTAGACCCTCAAGACACATAACCCATCTGTGACCCAATATGATCTAGTAAACCAAGTGATTCGTAATGAAATAATTTAGCCAATTAGCTTAAATTATTTCAAAACCACTTTTACATCAAACTCGACTAAAAACATTAGGACTCGCCTATTAATTTGACCAATAAATTTCACCCTAGCTTTGGGGTTTAAGTTGGAGGGGATTTTTTTTTTTTTTTTTATTAGCCATGTCGAAAAACACAAGTAATCAGTGAGGTTAAAAAGCCTCCTAGGATGGAATCCGTCATAAAATTATAGGCTTACCTAGGTTGTTACATAGAGTCAAGGTTTTACTAATATCATTTACATTACATAACTTGCAGAATGGGATAACCATGACACATGGGCTATTGACAATGTGATATGATTGTGTTGAAAAAATTGGTACTTCCGCTTCCCTGAAACTTTGACAATTTGAGTGCAACATGTGGCTCCATATGGGAACATGTTGTTTCTAAGAAGTAATGTGAGAATACGCGAATCCTGCATTCAAGAAAACAAAAATCCATCAAATAGATATCCATTCAACATCGAAATAATGATGCATATATATAAAATATCACTGAAATAGAAAAAATCAACTCTAATAAACTGAAATATAAAAGACATAATATAAATGCGTGAAATAAACTATCTAATGACATAAAATAAAAATGGAGTAGGGTTAGAGATACTATACAAAATGATTCCCATGGCATCATATGTATTCAACATAGTGCATATTGAGCATCTGCTGACTTTCCAGAAAGTCTGTGTGTTGCTTCTCAGATCTACCATGCTGAATTCTGATAATGCTAGGACTCTGTGTTAGCCAAATATCGAGTTGCTCCCGACCATTAGATGCTTCAAAATTTTTCCTTCTTCTCTTTCACCTTTTATGCTTTCTCTTGGTAGGATGCAATGTTGGTGTTGATCTTGACGTGATTGACATGCAACTTTCTATATGATTAGTGTAACAACCAAAATCCATACTATTTTTTTTTTCATAGCAAAATACAACCAGAAGATAAACACATTAGGAATTCATTTCAGGAAACATAACATAACATTTACATACATTTAACTAAGACCAAAATAGTATTGCAACACATATGTATTGTTCACCAGAAGACGAGACTTCGCTTGTCTTGATGTTGCTAGTATTCCCTTGCTGTCGGTCACCTCCGTGAATGAATGGCGATGTACTTGATCTGAATGCGATGACCCACCGGTTAACCTCCTAGCCTACTCCTTGGGTACTCTTCTTCCCCGCGAACCCCCGAGCTACAATGAGACTGTACAATGGAGGATTGCAATCGCTGGTAGAGGAGAGCACTCCTTGGCTCAAGAGTCCCCTCTCTAAAATCCTCTACCTCACCAAATTCACTATAGGATCGTAATCACTACCTTGACATCATCTCATCCATTCAACAATAGGGTTCCCCAAAAAGACCCCTTATCTCATGGCTTGCCCCTTCTTTTATAGGAGTCCTCATAGGTGCCACTTGGCATGTCATGCATAATTAATTATTTTTTATAATTCAATAGCTTGATTATTCACCTACCCAAGTGTCACTCTCTCATCAAGGGTCTCCCAAAATTATTTATTTAAATTTTAGTTTAAAACTAATATTTTCCTCACCTCAACAAGATTCTTATTTTTTCTCCTAGTTGCCTCTTTATCCCCCTTTTCATTCCTTAATTTGGGTTCATTACTAAAGTCAATTAATGAGTCAAGATTTGATCCCCTATCTACCCCCCTAATTTAACTCAAGTTATCTCTTAGATGGATATTCTTAGGTTGGTTCTTGCCACATGGAGGTTCTCTGCATTTCTCTAAATTTAATTTATTATTCTTATTTTAATTTACCTTCATCTTCTCTTAATTAAGCTTAACTAGTTTAAGATTAATCTTTATCCTTACAATTATGTCCCTCTTTCCCCTTTTACCTAATTAAACTACATAATCTACCTAATATTTTCCCACATGGGGAGGGTAGAGGATTTTAAGATAAAATATTTTATTTCTTCCTATGATCCTCTTAACCCAAGTTTTATTCTTGATTTAATTACC
>APFE031395993.1:187037-241470 GCA_000404065.3 Pinus taeda | reverse complement strand
TATATATATCATCCAATATTTTTTCACTCTAAAAAAAAGTTTGCACCTAAATAGATTTGATCCCTATCAACCCTTCATAGAATTAACAGGGATAGGAGTTAGTTTAATTATTAATAATTGGTCAATATAATTATTAATTTAATTGATTTTTTATTTTATGTAATTTGAAGTAGCCAAAATGTTTTAATTAATAATTTTACATATTAATTTTATTTATTTTTTAATTGTATTTTAGTTTTATTGCTTTTGCTAGCTAATTTGGCCAAGTCAAAATATTTAAATAACATAACATAACTTTACAACATCTCTAGTTTTTAACTTTTATTTTTTATTTTTTATAGGGTGAGAAAACCTATCATAATTTAGTTGCTAAACTAATAATGGAAACACAATTACATTTAATATATTAGTATATATATATATATATTATATATAAAAGATTAGAATACCTTTTCACTCTAAAAAAAAAAGTTTCACCTCAAGAGAATTTGGATCCATATCAAACCCTTGATAGAGTTAAAATGCGATTGAAGTTAGTTTAATTAATTAAAAATTTGCCAATATAATTATTAATTTAATTTGATTTTTTAGTTGTATTTTACTTTTATTTCTATTGTTAGGTAATTTGACTGAATCAAAATATTTAAATGTCATAACATAACTTTACCCCATCTCTCGTTTTTATTTTTTATTTTTTATAAGGTGAGAAAAACTATCATAATTTAGTTGCTAAACTAATAGTGGGGACATGTATATAATCTTTTAATATAAGATCTGAATTATTAATAAACTTAATTGCATTAAGAGACACTCTCTACCCTAGCATGGAAAAGTTGTGTTGTAGTGTCATGTCTTGTAAACATAAATAATAAAACAATAAAAGCAAAAATAAAATAAAAAAAGTGTTAAGTCAAAATAAAAATTACTTCCAACTAATTAATTTGACCCATTCAAGTTACCTATGTATGATCATTCAATGCAATTTTTAAGAGAATCCATGGCATTGACCCTTGGTATTCATGTTGAATATAACTTATTTAAAGAGAGGAATTAAAATAACCAATTAATAATTATAACCTCTAGTATTCATGTGGAATATATCATATTTAAAGGGGTAAATTAAAGCATCAAATTAATAATTATAATTAAAATTAAACCAACAAATTAATAATTATAATTAAAATTAAAATAATATGTTTCTTATTCATAATTAATAGTTAAACCAAGCTAATTTTTTATTTCTTAAAAAATATATATTTGAGAAGTTGCTATATTAGAATTTCAAGAGTGGTATTCATGTGGAATATATCATATTTAAAGGGGTAAATTAAAGCATCAAATTAATAATTATAATTAAAATTAGGCCAACAAATTAATAATTATAATTATAATTAAAATAATATGTTTCTTATTCATAATTAATAGTTAAACCAAGCTAATTTTTTATTTCTTAAAAAATATATATTTGAGAAGTTGCTATATTAGAATTTCAAGAATGGTTGCCATTAAAGAATTTACTGCCTTCTCCTTAGCTAAGATATTTTAGCAGTCTCTGAACATCATGACAGGGGGTTTTATAAGGAAGGAGCCTTTGAATTCAACTAAGCTGCATGAACATCTAGAAGTGATAGCCCTCTTTACCACGACAAATTTGATGCCTTTCTTTGAACAATTTCATGGGTATGATGAGGAAATCACAGAGAAATTTTTATTGTCTTTAAAAATTCACTCAAAAACCCATGCCATTGTCAATTTCAGGGGTTTAACAATAGAACTCACACCAGAATTTATCAGTAGGTTCACTGGTCTCCCACTTGGGCTACCTTGGAGCAAGGAAGAAAAACCACTGGATCAAGTGGCCAAGAAGACCTTTTTCCATCCTGATGAACATCCTGTGGACGATAAGAATGGCATCAAGAGAACAAATATACCTTATCCATGGGGTGAGGTCAGTTACTAGATCATGAAAGACATCTCCTGTGAAGGAAGATACAAAATAGTTTACGAGTATCATTTCAGACTGTTACATGAACTAAGATATGGCATGGACCTTCCTGCATCCAAAAAACTCAGTAGTCCATATTTTTTCCTGCAATCCTTGATAGAATCTGGAACCAAATTGAAGGCAGGGGTTCCAAACCAATTGGCTCACCATGGGCTAATTAAATCACTGGTGGAGGATGCCCTCCAGACTTACACAATCCCCATCGCCTGGGAAATTTTCACGAACATGACTAAAGAGGATGATATAAAAACTCTCACTGATGACCTTATTCCATCTGGAGGTGAAGAGGAGGAGCAAAAAGGGGAAGCTGAGAAGGAAATCCATGAATAAGAAAAGAACACTCAATTAGAAGAAGAGGAACCCCACACAAAAGAAGAAGGAAACCAGATAGCAGAGGAGAAACATGACACCACGAAATATGAGCCTAAAGCAAAGAAGAAGACAACATCAAAAGCAGAAAAGGGTAAAACCATAGCTGAGAAAAAGAAGATACCAAGAACTAAAAGGAAGAAGCGTAAGACAGTGCAGAAAAAGGTTGCCACAGGAAAGGCAAAAACTAAGCAAGTAGAGGAGAAAACAGAATGAGAGATAACAAAAACAAAACTAGCAAAAATAGGAAAAGCAATAGAAGAAGAAGGAGAAGCAGAACAAGAAGAAGCGTCCCTTGAGACACTAGCAAGAGAGGCAGCAATTGTTCTTGCTGCACTTAGTACTCCAGCCAAGCACAAAGCAAAAAGGAAGAGACAACCATCTATGTACTTCAAGGCTCGAAAGAGCACTAGAATAAATATGGGGAAGCCTCAGCCACCTTCAAAGGAGCCCATCATCATTGAGGATGTCCCTACTACAACAAAGGAGGAATCTCCCTCTAAGACTCCCATCACTTACGAAAGAGGAAGTCCTAAGACCTCTACTTGGAAAGAAAGGATCAAACTAATGGACTCTAAAACAGCCCTATAGGAGGTGCAGACCTCTCTACAAGAGACATTGGCAAAGCTCCAAGAGACTAAAAAACTTGAAAAGAAGGCATAGGAACAGACCAAAGAGGAAGACAAGGAAAAAGAGATACCAGAACCTCGACCTCAGCCTAACTTAGGCTCTTACCACAACCTCCTAGAAGGGGGAAATATCATCCCACAAAAGTTTGTAGTCGCTCTTTTCTTTGAGCTAGAAAAGGAAAGTGTAAGGAGCCATACATGGATGCAGATTGCAAAATCAAAAATGGTGGAAGACATTGGGCACATGGAAAACAAATTGAGGGAAATGGGCAAACAATTGAGCATGGTGAGGCATACAGAAAGCGTCAGAAGAACTCAATTAGAGGTAGAAAATGAAATGTTAAAGAAGGAGTTGCAAGAAAGGGAACCTCAAGGAGGAAATGAGCTGTCAATCTTAAAAATACATCAATAGGAAGAGGAACCCCAGGCAGACAATGAGACATTAATAAGGCAACAATAGGAAAGGGAATCCCACTCAAAAAACGAGGTGTTGATCTTGAGAAGGCAGCTACAGGAAAAGGAAGCCCAATTAGCTTGCATGGCCAGCTAGGCTATGGAGGCATTATGGTGCAGGAAGCCACCCAAATCATATGCAGTGTACCTCAAGGACCAGTGGCTCCGATTTTAGATCAAGACAATGGCTCAAAGGGGCACAATACCTTTTCAAGATTATGGCCAATTCATTCATGTGTGTGATCATAGTTCAGCTGAGGACAAAGCGAAGCTAGTAGAGTTTTACTTGCACAACTTGGTCGTTACTGATATGAACCTATGAGATCCCAATGCTACGTTGGGAGACTTGCAGCTAATGGTCATGGCATCTTGGATGAGCCATGAAGAGAAAATGGCAGCAAAGATCCAGAAAAATGATGGCAAAAGAGATGAATGAAACCCTGATGATTAGAGCAAAATAAACAGAACCCATGGTTCTCATCTATGCCCACTAACACCTTGCACCTAATCCTCAAGTTGTCCCAGACTATATTGATAAGAAAGCATAGGCTATTACACATTTTCTGGACATGGAGAGATTATTTGGAGATGATTGCATTCATACCTACATGAGAAGGTGGAACACATTGCCACACAGCCTAAGGATGAGGGAGCATCAATCCCCAAATAGGATGAGGGAAGCCATGAGGAGAGTGCCACTGTATAAGCACTCTATGCAAAGCTTGAAGGCCAATTGGATTGGCCTCAAATTCAGTCCTCCGCTGCTGCTAGGATTGTTGGAAGGAGTAAAAGAGGAGGAAGAATAGAAATAGTGGGAAGAGGTGGATAGAAAGGCAGGTTTCCATGATAAAGGGGAAGATATCACATCAGAGGCATGGGATGTTAGAGAATTTTTCAGAGCCATCAAGGATGAAGAGTTAGACTAGTTGCTCAGAGGATGAGTAACCCATTCAATAGGGGGTGATGATGGGCCCTAGAAATAGGTAATTATATGGGATCATTTTTCCTCTTAATTCAACTTAATCCACCATTCTCATTAGTTTATTGCATGTTTTTTAATATATTTTTGCTAATAGAGTGACTTGGGTTAGTCATTTGGCCATGTAGTCTAATCTGTGCCTTATGCAGATTTTTTGGTCAATTTAGAAAAAGTCAAGGGCTTTATGAGAAAATGACAGCAAATACTCGAGAAAAATAGGGAAGAGGATATATAGCGGGGTGTCTCCTGCATTTATGACCCCTTTCCTCAAATCCACATTGATGCATCAAAAGGGACAGTCGAGAAAGTCAAGAAGGACTGTTGTTTATCTCTAGTTCTAGGAAGTTGAGCTCCTTGATTTTAGGAGGACTCTTAGAGGACTCCATTTGTATAAATAAGGGGGATTAGAGCCTCAGTAGGTTAGCCAGTCATTAGTAGAATTTTCGCACTTTTGTGTAGCACTTGTTCATCTTATTTTCGAGTTCCTTTTTCAGAACAATTCATGTAATGTGACTATTATTTTTTATAATGAAGATGAAACAATTTTTGAGAGATTACTGATCTCTTTTAGAGGGCTGACGCTCTTGGGTTAGGGTGCAACCCAAGTTTCCCAACACCTCTTGCTGTTTACTTATATGTTTTTTCTTCAGTTCATCAGTTAATTTCTGTTACATAGATTCATTTTACTTTATTTAGATTGGATTGCTTTTGATGGTTTTCATAGTTGTTTTTGTTTCACTTGCTCAAAGTAGGTTAATGCAATGATATAATAAGATTCAAAAAGGCCAACATTAGGTCCGTATCTCCTTTCTCCCTTTCTGGGACTATGATTTGAGGTCAAGGCACTACTGCTACCACCAAAAGCACAATTTTTCTCTTCCAAGCCACTTCTAGTGTGATGACTTGATTTGGAAACATTGATAATTAGTTTAGATTCAGTTGTCTAGATCATTTCCTGTTCTTTTAACATAGATCTCTCTACATGATTTTCTATTCAAACATTACTGTTCAACATTTTCTGTTTATAAGTCAGAACTTAGGTCAAGCTAGAGAAATTTTTGTTTTCATAGTATAGTTAGTCCTTTCTTTGATTAGTTTTTGTAAGTAGATGTGTAGATCTCTCTCAGGACACCTCATCTTACCATACATCCATAAAATAGCCAATACCAATTCAATTCTCACAAATTTCCCAAGTCATTCGAAATGTTTTGTCAAGGTGCCCTAATTTCTGGTTTTTTCTCCATAAGCTTCCCTCTTGCCATTCGAACAACTCCAACCATCATGTTCTTTTCTGATCTTCGTTGAAAAGCTACAGACACTTCAACACCTTCATCTAGCCTCTAGTTACCCTTTTCCATCATTTTTCCACCTTCAAAACTCCAAAAATAGCTCTCGGCCTCCTCTTGTAGATCCTCTTGTAGATCCCCTACAGCCTCGTGTAGAATTCCCTATAAGTGGTTTTTCAAAATCTGATTGAAATGGAAGTCCTCAGAAGGGTACTAGGGGCTTCTTAGGATCGCTCCACACCTTCCTCCACCTGTACAAAATCCAACTCCATCTTCTTTCACCACCAAACCTTTGCACAATCACAACTAGATAAATCACAAGCATAATAACTCCACATAAAAACACTCAAAAGCACAAAAAATGTTTTCTTCTCATTTCTTTTCAGAAGTAGCTTAAATAAATGAAATTTACCTTTTCAGTAGTCAATGGCACTCATTTCATTAGTTTTCATCTATTTTCCTACAAAAGTAGGGTTATTAGGTAAATTAGGGTTTGCTTGGGTTTGCGAGCGTTTGCATTACATTTCAGTTTTCCTTCCCTTTCTGCAAGTAGAATAGTCCTTGTAGAGTTAGATTTCTCTCATCACAGTTAATAGATTCTTCTGAGAATTCATAGAAGTTGGCTTAAGCTCATAGTGATCTTGTGCGAGCTGACCAAGTGACAGCCTACAGGAAGAGACCAACATGGTTTATATCTACAATAGAAGATAAGAAAGGACACAAATTCCTCGTGGCACATCTAGAGATGTTAAGAAACTCAATAGGTTCTATAGTTATGCAACTCCCATGAAAAATCACATTAATGAATATCCTTCCACATATGAATAAGTAGTGAGCCAACAAGTATGGAAGGAAGTGGTGTATGACGAGTTGTAATCAATCATGAAGAGCAGTGTGTGGAAGATTGTGCCAAGGCCCAAAGGGAAGTCCCTAGAGACTTTAAAAAGGACATACAAGATCAAGCATGTTGCAATTGGTAGTATTGAAAAATATAAGACATGGTTTGTGGCTAGAGGGTTATCCCAGAAAGAGGGAGAATACTATGATGAGACCTTTGCTCCAATTTTCACGTACACGCATATTAGATCCATCATTTCTCTTGTTGCTTTGTTAGATGGAATTTTCACCAAATGGAAGTGAATATTGCTTTCCTCAATGGTGTTATTTAGGAAGAGGTGTACATAGAGAAAACTCAAGGGTTTGAGGTATTTGGAAAGGCATATCATGTGTTCAAGTTGAAGAATGCCTTGTATGGACTCAAGAAAGCTCCAAGATCTTGGTATGCTCATATTGACATTGATTTGACAAGATTGGGATTTACTAAGAGTGAATTCAATCCAAGCCTTACTTTAAGGTTGTGATGAATGCACGTGTGATGTTTTGATGAGTTTTTTTTTTACAATGCTAAGCCTCTTATCATTCAGTGCAAGAAACAATTTGTTTTTGAGTTCAATATGAAGGATCTTGGGTTGATGTACTATTACTTGGGATGATGCATAAACCTGGAAAAGTATTCCTTGGTCAAGGAAAGTATGTGCTAGAGATCTTTCAGAGATTTGGTAGATGGATTTCAAATCCATGGTGACTCCCATGGTGGCTAACCTCAAGAAGTTAAAAGGATTTCACCCGAGATTGGTAGATACATCTATGTACCATCAATTGATTGGTTCATTGACGTATTTGGTTAGCACTAGGTTGGGCATATACTTTGTTGTGAACATATTGAGAGAGTTATAGGTTGAACAAAGACGTGACCATTGGATCAAATCAAAGCACATTTTGAGATATTTGCATGGTATGTGAATTATGAATTAAGACTTTTTCCAAACAAGGATGTACAACTTCAGGGATTTACATATGTTGATTGGGTAGGAAGTTCTAAACACACGAAGAGTACCTCTTGAGTATGCTTCAATTTGGGATCCACTATGATATCATGGATGAGCACAAAACAAACATTTATTATACTCAATATTGTTGAAGTAGAGTATGATGAATTTGATGAGACTTTTACTAAAGCAGTATGGCTTCACAAGTTGTTTGCATGATTGTTTGGCTAACAGTTGGAACCAACTATGATACATTATGACAATCAAATTTGTGTGAAGCTTTCAAAGAATCTTTTGCTCCATGATAGGTTGAAAAATATTGAGATCAAGTACCATTACATCCATGACATGGTGCAGAGGAGAGTAATAAGGATCGAGTACATCTCCATTGATGAGAAAATAATTCATGTTCTGATGAAGCCATTACTGAGAGACAAATTTGTGTACTTCAAACACAAGTTGGGGCTTGCTGAGATTACCCTTCTTGTTGAAAGGGAATGTTGATATTTCTAGAGCACCCATCTTCTTGAAAGGGAGTGTTGATATTTCTCGAGCACATGTATATTATCCTAGAAGGGAGAATGGGTCCAAGAGACCTAAAGGGCGCAACAGGAAGTGTTGAGTGAGTGTCTCTTGTAGGAGGACCCTAATCACACATCATAAATGGTGGAGTGAGGTCATGGACCCTCATCGCACACGGAGAAGGGTGGAGTGAGGTCCTAGAACCTAATCACACACTAAATAGTGTGTAGAGAGGACCTTTTATCATCTAGACCCAATCACCAACCACAAAGGGGTTAAGTGAGGTCATGGCTGAGAGTGCTCATGAGAAAGGGTGAGTGAGTGTTTTCTAGTTGAGGGTCTCAACATTTTGGCCTAAGATGAGGTCATGGGGTTCGAGGACCAATCACTCTAGAGGAGTAAGTTGTGATATGCTCATGACATTTCCATAGGTTTTGTACCACCCCGATATGGCCACTAGCAGATGTTGATAATAAATGATGATGTTTGTAATGACAAATAACGTTTTGTGTAAAGACATTTTTTTAATCTAATGGCACCTTTAACAATGATTATGAATACCTTCCTAGTTAAGAGAGAGTGTTGACTTTGTAACTATGGTTGGCCTTCATAATTTACGTTTGGGCACTTGATGTAATTGTATTTTTCATTCTAAAGAATATTTATAAGTGTTTGAGTGAAAGAAAAAATTATTTTGAGTCAATGTATCATTGTAACTTTTAAATATGAAAATTTGATTTTTTGAAATGTAAATTGTCTCCAAAAGTGACAAGTTGATTTCCCTCCAAGCGAAGTAGGCCTTCACTAAGGGACACATTCATTCACTCAATACTAACTACTATATAAAAGTATCCTTCTCAAATTAGGCATTTAGATTCTCTCACACAAGGTCGTTACTAGGTGAGCAAATGAAGGACATGGACAAAGTAGGACAATGAAGGAGGCTAAAACATTTCTTTTCTCTCTCTCTTACAACTCAAACATGTGGACTAGTCTCTCTCTCTATGGTTCACATTTTTCTGAACCAAATCTTATAGGAGACCAAAATGTATGGGTTACTAGGGAAGCTCTTGTAGGGACTAAATTTGTGGGGCAACTAACTATTATAGGAGGGATGAAATCCTAGGCCAAATGGGCGAGAAAATTTCACAGTCAAATTGGGTGACTTGACTTTGAAGAGAAGCTCACGTTTAACCATAGATCTAGGTTTTTACCCTTTGTGGGTTTTCCCTTAGTAAATCTTATCTTCTTTGGTGTGTTCTAATGTCTATTGTTCCATTGTTTTTTATGGTTGAATTACTAAAGTATATTCTTGAATGATATATTGTAAATAGTTAAAAGAAGATATACATCAAAGGTAATTATCATAATTTCATAAATATTGTGCTAACCATAATTGCACTAAAAAAATTAGTACAACTAGTTTATAAAGTAAATAAATGCCTCTCTACTTTAACACCACTACCATATTCAAAGAATTTCTTTTGAGGCCGTCACCTCCTACTAGTAGGGCAGCCGTTAAGTTTATTTTTTCTTCCATCCCCTACCTACCAAACCAGACTTTTTTTAATTATGTGGAACATTGACACCAACACCTTCCAAGTATTTGACCCTCCTTGTCATGACTTAGTCTTTCATCAAACCCATTTTTTGACTTTTTTAATTATGTCCAACATTGACACCACTCTTCCAAATATTAGACCCTCCATGACATTTAGTGCCTTTGCAAAAAAGAAAAAGTTTTTGAGTCCCCATCCTTCCAATTTCTTTATGAATTTTCATCCTTTTATGTATTTTTCTTTTCCAAAGAAATAGAAACCTAAAATTCTAATTTTATTGAGAATTTTCTTGAGTGAACTAGCCCTGGCCAACCAATAGAGTAGGATTGCTTAAAAAAAATATTTTTACCAAGATCAGTTAGTCTCCTAAGGTGATAGACTTGTTACACCATAAATCTAGCATTCTACTATCAATTATCCAAACTGTTATTTAGAAATACTTTTTGACTATTATTTATCAACCAAAATTTTAGAATTCAACTTACACCGGAAATTACATAAAGATATAGGGTGAAAGAGATTGGTCCTCTCTGAAATTAATGCTATGAAAATAGCATTGAGTGACTAGGGATTTTTCCTCCCACTATAATCTCTTCAATGACACTGATTAGGTCCCAAGGTGGGAGGTAAAATTTAGTTGTTCATTCTTATTAAATGTCTAATGAACTTCAACTCTGCTCCAACTCTAAGAACCTTCAACTCTTGAAATAAATCCTGGAAAAACTAAGAGCCAAATTACTCAAACATACTTGTGAGTAAATGAGAGAGCTATTTTCCCTGGTCATCTGCCCTATGGTGTTGGTTACTCTGATAGAAAAACGTGATAGTGTTGTTCCCTAACCTCAATGGTCAGGTCAATGTGGAAATAATAATATCTCTAAAATTACAGCACCATCTTCAATAATAATATCTGCATCACGATCTCCAAACTCCATTATCTCCGGAATTTATATTCTTACCATACACGTTGATTATTTGAGTAAAGAAGATGAACGCCAGGAATATTCTTATCATCCAGGTTGTTTATTTGAAAACAAAAAACTAACATCTCATTCTATTGAAGTGAAAGGATTTGGTAATGTTTCCTGAACACACCTTTCGCGACTCTAGCTACTCTATTTATGTCAAAATGGCGCTAATGCTTAGTTTTCTTTATGGGAAGCGAAGACGAAATCCACGTATTATTCACAAAAGTCACACAATATCCAAAATTCACATCCTGCTAACTTCTTGCACAGACCACAATTATCTTCACTGGTTTTACTTTGAAAAAATTGATTTTCTTCCTTCTGCTTCGCACTTCTCTTCTGACCATGCTCCTTCCTGGTATAAAATATATGGCTGCTCCTCTTCCTTTTATGTAGTTGATCTCCATTATTTCTCTGATCTAGAGTATTTCTTGAGAGGTTTATCATATCAATCCTTTCATGTTCCTGTTCTCCATTATGTCTCTGATCTCCAGTATTTCTTGAGATGATTTTGATATCAATCCTTCTGCGTTGTTGTTCTCCATTATTTCCTTGATCTCCAGTATTTTTGTGTTGCTGTTCTCTAGTATTTCTGTGTTGCTGTTCTCCAATATTTCTGTGTTGCTGTTCTCCAGTATTTCTCTGATCAATCATTCTTTGTTTCTGCTCTCCATTGTTTCTCTGATTTCCAGTATTTCCTGGGATGCTTATCAGGCTCTGCCCATAATAAATACTTTGCACAATGCCAGGTACATCATTTCTAGTATAATAAAGCGTTATCTCATCCAAAATTGTGTCAAGGCTACATATCTTGTCAAATAGTATACCTCTGCCAAAAGAACATAAAAAACATAAACAACAAGAGAAGATTCATCAATAACGTTGTTTTGAGATAAACACTCAGAGAGAGTTATCAGAGGTATTGTTTTAAGATATAAGTCTAGTTATTATCCCAATAAAAGAACTGATTCAGAGAGTTATTATCCATCTTTAAATTGCATTTCAGCTATTTCTGTATGCTTCTCAAGATTTAAAAATAGCTATCGTTCAGATTTTGTTTATAAAAACTTAATTTAAATTTGGCAATATCAATGTTAAAGATTAATCTCATGTTTTTCTATCCAGCTATAGGTTGTGATAGTATAAAAGATGAGATTAGAACACACCATATTCTAAAATCTTTAACAAGGAATTGTGGTCCTGGTCCTCAAATGAAATATACTAAGACTTACCTTTGTCCACGATCTAGATGATATGTTCCAATGAGTATTGATATTATGCGCAATAGCCAAGCATCTGAGCGCATTGCCACAGAAGTGATCCAATCATAGATATTCAATTTCATTTGCCAGTTTATTCCACAACAGGGCTCAGGCACCTCACATGGAACATCTTCCTCTATGGTTACATCCCATGAGCTATCAGGGTAACCATACAGGCATAATGGTTCCTGGCCTGCAAAACAAAACCCATAAAGCAATTGGATTAGATCTGATGTCAAAAGAACAGGTCATTGCAAGAGCTACAGCTGGAAGACAATATTTGTGATAGTTGATTTCCTTCTTATTATATTTTTTAAAAACATGCTAGTCTGACACACAAGATTGATTTACTGGTGTAGGGTAAATATTATAAAATGTTGGGAGGATGTGGTTTAAGGATTATATGGGGAGGTTTCGTACTATTGATTGGATTTGGTGCGCACAGGTTTTGCGGTCTAATCTTGGCCAGGACTATATATACCTAAAAATGGTTATAAGAGTTATTTTTTATGAAAAAAAACCAATTTTACGGATCCAATTCCAAGAAAGAACTATGTACGCCTATGAAAGCCAATTCCAAGCAAGAACCATGTACTTCTCTGAAAGCAGGGCAAACAAACTAAATTCTACGGTGAGTTTCCATACAGCTTGAAATATAAAAAAACCATTTTTACTTTTAAAAAGTGATTCTGAACACTTACTTGGATCGCATTTCTCCAATAAAAGGCCCAACTCTGCAATAAAACGCTTAAAATGTTACATGATACCGGAATATGTCTAAAAAGCGTAAGAGTTTATTGGTAAGAGTAATTACCAGCTGTTAATGCTTGAATTAATGTGTTTCTCCTTGGAACAAATTGCATCTGGAAAATTTGTTCACATGTCGGAGCCATTGGCTTATCTTTTTCCAAAGAGGGCTGAACAGACACAGAATATTTAGTTCCAGATAGGGCTGAATAGACACAGAATATTTAGCTGTTTGTTATTTGTATATGAAAATCAGACTGATGTATTGAACTAGTTAAGATACTTACCCGTGTACGAGCCATTGAAATGAAATGGTTGTAGTGACAAATATTCAGCGCCGACGTACTTTCTCCAAATTTTTCAGAGCACAGCTTCGCCTCTCGTGGTTTCAAATGGAACTATTCTTTTCAAAGGGTTTCGTTTTATAGATAGAGTGAGCGGTGAAAACTTCACACTCTGCTCAAATGACGTTTTTAGGTCGGCTTGTTCAACAACTTCGAAATAAGTTTTTCCATTTCTCATGTCACCTTGTGATGATGGAGTTTTCAGTGACGGATAGCTTCAATGTAGGGTTTTGGTTTTTAAAGATATTTTTGAGTAAATTTACTTCAAATTTGGGGAAAGATTATTAAAATTATGTATTTAAATAGTTATAGGAATTTTATAATTTAAACAAATTACAATTTTATGGAGAATTTTGGGGTTAGAATTTAATTAAATTCTTTTAACCAATGGGAGGTCATAAGGTTGAATGTTCTTGGGGTTAGGTTAGTAAATACCGGTCTTGATGCCCTTAGGGTGGGGTCCACTCAGTGTTAAAAAACCCTTACTACTACCCACTAGAAGTAGAAGTTATCCAGTAACCCCATATCTCTCAATAATAATAATAATAATAATAATAATAATTTTATTACTTCAACTGTTAGGACTTAGTGGTACCATTGTAAGTAGGGGTTAAACACTAACCTATATAATTTTATTATTCTATCTTAACTTTGGATTTTATAATATTTTTTTTGGAAAATAATTTTTTTTATGGTTTTACTAGTTGTTTATTATTTTTTTAATATGTTTAGTTATTTTTTATTTATTTGTAAAACAATTTTTTAAATAAATGATAAAATTTAACTATGTTGAAGGTTGGGGTAATGGAGGGTAAGTGTGATTAGTAGATGATTTTAATTAAAAAAATATGAGCGGTTATAATTTTTTTTTAAACCAAGGGTTAATCAAAAATTATTTTTTGAATATAAAAAATTACATATTTTAGGGTTTATTGGGGTTAGAATAGATGTTGATAGTGTGTATTGTTAATGCACTTTGTGATCTCAAGGTCATTTGTTAGAAACTCCATTATGGTGGTGTGGCCTAGGCTCCGTGATACTAAAGTAGAGAAGCCATTTCTTAAACCAAGGGTTATGTCATCCTAGAACTCACACCACTTCAAAAACAAAAACAAAAAAATACATATCCTAAGATCTAGATCTAATAGTGAAAAGTTAATGGCTTGAATAACCATGACATTGTCAAAATAGAATCCCATAGTAAGTACCCATGGGTGAATGTGTACCCACATGATTTTAAACTAATAACCTTTCACAAAACATCTTTTTATCAATTATGTTAAACCTCAAAATTATATTAAATAACTTTATATATTTTTTTTGGGTAAGAATGAATCAAAACTATAAATTCACATATATTTTAGTTTCAAACTACACAATTTCTCCATAAGATTTAAGCCATAGTGCAAGGTCTTAGAAGTTTTTCTTGTGGGTTTTTTGGTCTAATTTATCTAAAATGCCTCACTAATTTATTTAAATCACAAGTTTGATTGATAACCTTACACAATCTAAGTGCCCTTGGGATTCCCTTTGGGTTTTTAGTGGTGTTGAATCCATATATACAGTAAAAAAAACTAGTTTAAATAACACAAATCAAAATTTCACCTAAATAAAGTCACACTAATACAACTCCAAATTTAAGTATATTTAACGAACCTAAATCCATAACTCATGATCTAGAAGGGCCCACAAGCATCTAATATCTTTTCACTCTAAAAAACGTTTGCACCTCAAGGGATTTGATCCCTATCAACCCTTGATAGAGTTAAGATGGATCGAAGTTAGTTTAATTATTAATAATTGATCAATATAATTATTGATTTAATTGATTTTTTTATTTTATATAATTTGTAGTCTAAATGTTTGAATTAATAATTTACATATTTATTTTATTTTTTGTTGTTATTTCATTGTTAGCTAATTTGAGGGAGTCCAAAAAATATTTAAATAATCGTACATAACTTTCCAATATTCCTTTAGTTTTTTTTTTGTTTGTTTTTTTTTTTAATTTTTTTTTTTTAATTTATTTAATTTATGGTGAGAAAACCTATCATAAATTTAGTTCCAAACAATAATGGGGTCACATTATCAATAATATATATATAATATATATATATATATATATATATATATATATACTATATATATATATAAAATCAAAATCTTTTTTTTCAGCTCTAAAAAGTTTTTGCACTAAAGAGATCTTGATTCCCCATATCAACCCCTTACTTTTTATTTTATTTTTTAATAAGGTGATGAAAGCTATTATAATTTAGTTGTGAAACTAATAATGGGGACACAATTATTATTAATATATATATCTTATATATATTATATAATTATATATATATATATATATATATATATATATATATATAATCCAATATTTTTTCACTCTAAAAAAAAGTTTGCACCTAAATAGATTTGATCCCTATCAACCCTTCATAGAATTAAGAGGGATAGGAGTTAGTTTAATTATTAATAATTGGTCAATATAATTATTAATTTAATTGATTTTTTATTTTATGTAATTTGAAGTAGCCAAAATGTTTTAATTAATAATTTTACATATTAATTTTATTTATTTTTTAATTGTATTTTAGTTTTATTGCTTTTGCTAGCTAATTTGGCCAAGTCAAAATATTTAAATAACATAACATAACTTTACATCATCTCTAGTTTTTATTTTTTATTTTTTATTTTTTATAGGGTGAGAAAACCTATCATAATTTAGTTGCTAAACTAATAATGGAAACACAATTATCAAATATATATATAGAAAAGATAGAATACCTTTTCACTCTAAAAAAAAGTTTGCACCTCAAGAGATTTGATCCATATCAACCCTTGATAGAGTTAAAATGGATTGAAGTTAGTTTAATTATTAATAATTGACCAATATAATTATTAATTTAATTGATTTTTTACTTTATGTAATTTGAAGTAGTCAAAATTTTTTAATTAATAATTTTACATATTAATTTTATTTATTTTTTAATTGTATTTTACTTTTATTTCTATTGTTAGCTAATTTGACTGAATCAAAATATTTAAATGTCATAACATAACTTTACCCCATCTCTGGTTTTTATTTTTTATTTTTTATAAGGTGATAAAAACTATCATAATTTAGTTGCTAAACTAATAGTGGGGACATGTATATAATCTTTTAATATAAAATTTGAATTATTAATAAACTTAATTGCATTTTAAAGACACTCTTATCCCTAGCATGAGAGTTGTGTTGTAGTGTCATGTTTGAAACATAAATAATAAAACATAAAGTAAAAACAAAATAAAAAAAGTGTTAAGTCAAAAATAAAAATTACTATCCAACTATCATTTTAATTTGACCCATTCAAGATTACTATCGTATTCAATTCATATGCAATTTTTTAAGAGAATCCATGGCATTGACCCTTGGTATCATGTTAATATAACTTATTTAAGGAGGAATTAAATAACAAAATTAATAATTTATAACCTCTGCCGTTCATGTGGAATATATCATATTTAAAAGGGGTAAATTAAAGCATCAAATTAATAATTATAATTAAAATTAAACCAACAAATTAATAATTATAATTAAAATTAAAATAATATGTTTCTTATTCATAATTAATAGTTAAACCAAGCTAATTTTTTTATTTCTTAAAAAATATATATTTGAGAAGTTGCTATACTAGAATTTCAAGAGTGGTATTCATGTGGAATATATCATATTTAAAGGGGTAAATTAAAGCATCAAATTAATAATTATAATTAAAATTAAACCAACAAATTAATAATTATAATTATAATTAAAATAATATGTTTCTTATTCATAATTAATAGTTAAACCAAGCTAATTTTTTTATTTCTTAAAAAATATATATTTGAGAAGTTGCTATACTAGAATTTCAAGAATGGTTGTCATTGAAGAAATTGGGAATACATGGTTCGAAGGATTTGTCGATGCTTTGATGTTTTTGTTGTGTGGAATAGTGGATCAACAAATATATTAACATAAGTTTAGGAAACTATGGTGCAAGGGGGTTCAAAGGAACTTAAAATGGCTCCCTTCAATGTAACCCTTTTTAGCTTTGTGGTGCATAATAGAGTGAGAAGCATGGAGGATTTTTAATAGCAATGTGATCTATATCTAGAGAATTTTTCGATCTTGGTGAAGCTAATCTCAAGGGGGTCATTTTGCTTAGAGGTTACGAACTCATATCTTGTCTCTTCTCTTATGATGGGGATACACAGAGGTTGCACATTCCTCATGAATGTTTTCAACTCATTCATGAAGGGTTACCACTTTAGGATCAAAAGCCCCTAAGTGAATATGGTATATGCAAGGATGCACTAATTCAGATTGTATCAAGAATTGAAGGTGGAGACAAAGGGAGAGGTGCATCCTCCTCATCTCCACCTAGAGGCTTACATATGTTCTAATATAGTGGCCTCCTTCACCAAACCCTAAATGTCTCTTTGGTCTACATTCATGGTGGAGCAGAAAACTCAAACACCTTCTCTCGAAGTGGAAATTACTATATGAAAATGCATAGCCGCAGATTATGAAAGACAAGTGATTATCTATTGTTTCAATGGTTTTTGGCCATCGTTATTAGCTCTTAACGAGTGGATAAACTAGAATTGGTCTTAGGATTTGGGATATATTTCTATTCAAAGGATATTTTATTGTGCTTTTTCATAAGTTAGAGGAACGAAAAAGGGTTTTTGATAAGGGACCTTGGTTTTGGGGTTAGGTGAGTCTTTCCTTTTAACATTGTTTCCCAAATTTTAATCCTTTTTATGTGATCTTTGGAAACTCCAGTGTGGGTAAGTGATCTCAATTAAAATAGGAATGCAACAAATTACAGATATAACCATAAATATAGAGATGCAATAGAAATAACACTTCATTTCATTAATATCAAATACTAAAGTATGCTTACAAACATAATGGGAGTAAGAATAGCTTGGGCAATGGTAGCTTATCTCTAAGAAGAGATGTGGTGGCTACATGCCTCTGAACTGTGTTACAACGAGGCCTAAAGGCATATTTATTGTTGAAAAACAATGAAAAACCATAAACATCCCAAAAGCCTAACTATAGGAGATGAAGCACCAAACTATGAGCCCCATTTGGGTAAATTGGTACATTAACTTCCCGAGATCATAACTTTGACATACTATATTCATTTGACCCGCACAATACCTTGTTAGAAAGATTTATCTATGGACTATGACTTTAGAGTGGCCAACATAAATCTACAAACCATGATGACCCCTGTTTAAAAAAAAACATCATTTAGGGCGTCAAAATGTCTCTGGAAGTTCACAACCTAAACAACTACCAAAAATAGTAAACTATGCTATAAATAAGGAAAATGGAAAATTGAAAGAAGCAATGGTGGGGGTCCAAGTGGAATAGGTGGGTGGCCACCAATATCCACCTGGATCATTCCTCCCTGCTTAGGAAGCAATGGTCCCTGTTGCATTGAGTTCCTCCATGAGATGAGGAAACTTTTGCTAAACTTGGTCCCTCGGGAGCCACTTTCCCTAGTAAAAGGAGTTGGCCTTCTTTGACAACTCGATATAGTTAGATCGTTTATTGTTGGGTGTTCTTGATCTGCATGTCCATGATCCGATCAGTTGCGACTTGTTCCATGTAGTCTCAATTTAACTCTATAGGTGTGAGCTGTTGTACAATGTCTCATGTGTCCACAATGGTGGGAAGTATGGTCGAAGACAGTTGACATTGAACACTAGGTGCAAGCCAAGGAATGGGGGAATGTTGAGCTCAAATTCATTGTCTCCCACACCCTTGGTAATGGTGTAAAGACCATACGATAGCAGTATGAATTTCCGATAGGCTCTCATAAGGTGTTCCTTCTGCAAGTGAAACTAGAATTTGTCGCCCACCTGAAACTTGTGTGGCACTTGATGTTGATCATGTTGTTGTTTTTACTTGGCATTTGATTTCTCTAGAATGTCATGGACGTGCTTGCGGATGTGTTTTATGTGTTGAATAAAGTTGTTTTCCTTTTTGGCTTTAGACTCGACATGAGCCGAATCTACTTGAGTAGTTGCAAATGGTATGGACACATCAATGGGACATAGTTGTTGGAATCCCAAGCCCACCTAAAAAGGGCCATGGCGAGTCGAGCTATGGAGAGCCTGGTTATAACTATGCTGGACATATGGGAGGCTCTCATCCCATCTGCATGGATTCTTTGAGTTGTATATGCGTAGAATGTGTAGGATCATCGTGTTGATGAACAATGTCTAGCCATCAGTTTGGGGATGGAAAGTTGTGGTCTTAGTGAGCTTGGTGTCCAGCATCGACTAGAGACTGAACCAAAATGTATTGAGGAACCTGTTATCCCGATCTAAGATGATAAACTGTGGGATCCCAAAGTGTACCCACACTCATTCAAAGAAGAGTTTAGCATTGGATTCTACTATGTACATGCGCATAATGTATACGATCATCTTGTTGATGAACTCTATCTAGCCATCAGTTTGGGGATGGAAAGTTGTGGACTTAGTGAGTTTGGTGTCCATCATCGACGAGAGACTGAACCAAAATGTATTGAGGAACCGACTGTCACGATTAGAGATGATAAATAGTGGGATCCAAAAGTGTACCCACACTCGTTCGAAGAAGACTTTAGAATTGGATTCTACTATGATATTCTTCTTTCAGGCTACCATAATGGGCATCTTCGAGAATGTGTCGACAAGAACAAAAACATAATCATTTCTATGCTTAGCAGAAAGAAGTCATGACACATAATCCATGGAGATGGATTCCCAAGGATGACTAGGAGTAGGAAGTAGAGTATAAAGGCCTTTCTTCTTGATGGTTGGTTTGGCAATGGCGCAGCCAGTGCAAGATTTGATGTATTTCCTAACATCCTATCAAAGGTTTGACCAATAGAAATAATTATGTAGTATTGCCACCATTTTCTCGACCCCAAAATTCCTAGCGACCCGACTATAGTACACTTCCCAATTCATCTTGGCACACTCACTTGAAGAAGAGTAAAGGTGTCCAAGGTGACATAACAATGCATCCTCGAGGTGAAAATTTGGAACTTTTTGACCCTCCAAGAGTGCCTGGTATGTGTGGGTGAATTCTGGGTCGCTTTTTTAGAGAAGTGGCCAATCAGAAGTCTCATGCCCATGAGAGTTGAGCACGATGGTTAATGCCATGATGAGTGGTCAACTGAGGCAACCAACAACATTATTGGTGCTACCCTTCTTGTACCTGATATTCAAATGGAACTATTGTAGGTATGTGGACCACTTCTCATGGTGATCATTCTCGAACTTCCCTTATGTCTGTATGAACTGCAAGGGTCGGTGGTTTATGTGGATGACCGTTTCCTTCCCGAAAATGTAATGCTTCCATTATCAACAAACCTACACAATGGAATACATCTCTTTGTCATAAGTGGAATACTTTTGGACTCTGTCTGAAAGTGTCTCAATATGATATGCCACTAGATGCCCCTGTTGATTAAGGACTACCCTAGTAGCATAGTGATGTTAGGATATTCCGACAGATAGGAATAGTTAGGTATAACTTGGTCTAGTATAGAGTTAGGTAAAGTGTGTTTCTTTACTATGTACATTTGTAACTTACAATCCGATGGTCACGATATGTAGTGATCTGACAGTTCATTCTCTCCTCGGTATTACCGACACTTGATCCGTGGCTTAACACCTGATTGGTCCATGAATTCTATTTAAAGTGCATGGAGGGTCATTTGTAGGTTAACCATGCATGAGAGAAGCTTATGTAAATTTTCATTCTTTTATTAATAAATTGCCTGTAGTAGCCACGTTGGCGCAGGCCGTGGACTGTTTCCCTCTCTGAGGGTTTTAACCACGTCAAAATACTGGTGTATTGATCTGTGATCTGTTTGTGAGCGGTGTCCTTTGGTGTTCTATCTGAGGAACTTACCCTGTAAATTCTTACATGGTATCAGAGCTATTTGAGGGCCGCATCCGTTGGTGATCCAAATCTGAAGCCGGTACAACTACATCCGACTGCCATCTCCTAGATCTGCTATTTCTGACTGATTTCAGGTCGAGAGGACTGCTCCGTTATTTTAGGAGCATCTGTTCGAGTGAGGAACCCCTTTCGTTTCACGCGAAAAGGTTTCCGGTAGCCCTAGCTGCGTCATTTTTAAGATCTGGAGGTATACAATGTTTATTTGTAGTTAAGCTAAACTCTAAAGATTATTTTAATTCATCCTAATGATCCTGATACTATATCTATTATTTATATATAAAATATATATTGATTACCAACCTTTATAACAATTCAATGATAATTTTCTAAAATATACATTTAGTTCTTAATAATAGTTTGAATATTCTTAAATTTAACAACCTAATAGTATATGGAATTAGTTAATTTAATCACCTCCTTTTTCTTAATTTTCCAATATTATGTATAATCGATATAATTTTTTTTTGAACCATTAATATAATTAACTAATCCATGGTATTAATTTACTTTAATATAATTATTGGAATAATAATAATTATAAAATAAAATAAATTATTATATTATTTTTATGAATTTTAATTGATTAACGAAACCATTAGGATCGAAAGGAATGAATAAAAATAAATATTATAAAATAAATAATTAAATAAAACAAATATGGGAAGTTATTTGTGTATATCTATATATATATATTATATATATATATAATTATATATTATATAATATTATATATTAATAAATAATTATATTTAGTTAGATATATAAATGATTTACTAACATAGATTTACCTAATTTATCTATTTTCCAAGAATAATCATAATTAAAAATATAGCAAGAATAATTATTATTTGTCTCGGTCATAAGGTCAAAATTAGCTGTTATTAATCTAGCTGTTGGAGTCTCTGCCCATACTATTTAACTAGCTAAGCTTGATCAGTTCTTCAACTTGTCCTGACAATGAACCACACTGGTTGGTTCGAAACGCATTGACAAAAGATTATTTATGTGATTTTGCTGGAAATTCTCTAAACAATGTTATGGATCACACAAGTCTAAATTCCTTACTTATTTTCTCTCTGTTTATTTCGGTTTCGATTTATTTTTCTCTTTTTTATTACCAGATCTATACCTTTCATTTCTGCGTATTCTCTTTGCCCTGCGATTCTATAGAAAGGAAGGATTTTTCTCATGCGTATGCTCTTTTCTGCTGCACCTTAGTGTGATCTCGAAAAATCAGAAGCATTGAGGAAAATATTTAGTTTCTGGGTAAAGCTAACTTTAAACCATAACGCTTGTTTTGTTTGTATGTCCGTGTTGGGTTTTGTGTTTTTGTTTTGTAGGGAGAAAAAGAGCTTTCTCAAGCAAGCACACAATCCAAAGCATGAGTGACGAAAAGAAAACAACCCCCCGTCTCTCTCTCTCTCTTTATTTCTCTCTCTCTCTCTCTCTCTCTCAAACTTTTTGTTTAGCTTTCAAAGCTAATTTATGAGAGTAGAGGTCTTGGGTTCAAATCACCTTTTTGTTGAAAAGGGGGGTTTTTTTTCATTTCCGCACATTCCCGCACTTCGTCGGCGCCTTCATCAACTTTTTTTTCAAAAAGTCATAACTTCTTCATCCGAAAGCCGTTTTCAGAGCCGTTTTTTTTTAACCAGCCTAATTTTTCGAGATATTTCCATTGGAACACTTAGTTTCAGGATATATAGCTTCAGTTTCTGTTAAAATGGAAATTCCATGCCAAGTTATTCTTGACAGCACCAACTACTTCCAATGGTGGTCCTACATTGTGGATTTACTTAGAAGTGAAGGTCTTTAGAGAATAGCCTCAGGCCAAGAAACCAAACTGAAAGATGAAGATAAGGCAGCTAAATGGGAAAATAGATAAGATCAAGCATGTGGGTTGATAGGGATGTCTATCTCTCCCGATCTTAGATTCCATATTGCAGAAATTTATACTCCTGATAAAGCAATGGAGCAGCTTACTAAAGTTTTTGGAATCAAAATCAACTTAGAGCCCATCAAATTGAAAATGAGTTGCTTACATTGGACCCCAATAATTTTTCTTGCATTGAAGATTTCTTGTCCAAGTTCAAGACCATTAGACTTCTCTTGGAAGGTGTTAAGGTTAAGAAAGAAGATAGTGCCCTTATCTATTACATTCTTACCAAGTTGGGACCAGCCTACTCTGTGTTTGTTTCCACCTTCCATTCTATAAGAGAAGCCTTCATTTCTCAAGCACATGACTACAAGCCCCGTTCCTTTGATGCTTTTTGTGATTCTTTAATAAGAGAACAAGAAAAACTTGTACACCTTGGTCTTCTTAATCTTGGAAACTCTTCTAAGAAAGCATTAACTGCCTATCAGCAACCAAACTCAAAGAATCCTAAGAAGTTGTATCCTAAAAAGAATGGTCCTAAACCAAACAAGGGTCCTAAGAAATTTCAACCTCAAAATAAAAAATCATTTCACCAAAATGATAAGGCAAATAAAAACAAAGGGAAGAAGACTGATAGACATTGCAACTTTTGTAATCGAGATGGCCACTTAGAATCTAAATGATTTAAGAAGATGGAAGCCTTGGAAGCAGCAATGAAGAAGCATAGCATCCATTGGAGCACTCTTCAAATTCATCTTCAGGAATGGCACTTTCCGCATGTGGTTGTCAAGCATCTCGGTGTGGCTATGCACTAAAAGTATCTTCTTCCTCTCATTCTCATGAGTGGCTCATTGATTCTGGAGCTTCTTATAACATGGCAAAAAATAAAGGCATGTTTTCTTCTTTAAATGATTGTAACACCAAAAATATATATGTTGGTGATGATAGATCTCTTAGTGTTGTAGGGACTGGAACTATTCATATATACAATGGTCAGTTTAATGATGTATTATGTGTTCCAACCTTATCCTGCAACCTTCTATCTATATATCAGATAACGCATTCAGGTGAAGGTAAAATTGTTGAATTTTCACCTCACGATGTTGTAATTAAGGACCTAAAGGATCCTAGACAGATTTTAGCTACTGGCATTCCTCATGATTCTACAAGGTTGTATAAGTTTCACAACTTTGGGTCATCAAATCTTCCCTCAGTATTTGTTGCTCATAATGATGAAGCGAGCAAACTTTGGCATGAGCAATTTGGTCACTTAAACTATCGCTCCCTTCAGAATCTATGTAAAGAAAATATGGTGACAGGTCTTCCAATGGATCTTGCAGAGATGGTGTTTGTTCTGGATGTGTACTCGGAAAACATCATCGGGATAGTTTTGAAAAACGTGCCTCTTGGCACGCCTCATCCCCTCTACAGCTTGTGCATAGTGATTTATATGGTCCACTTTCAGTTGTTTCCTTCTCTGGCTACAAGTATTTCTTAACTTTCATTGATGATTTCTTGAGACGCACTTGGGTATACTTCTTAAAACTCAAGAGTGAATTATTTAAGAAATTCTTGGCCTTTAAGGCCTTTGTTGAAAAACAATCTGGACATCATATTCTTAAGCTAAGATCTGATAATGGTAGAGAATATGTTAAAAATGACTTCATCAACTTTTGCACTGAGAATGGAATTCAAATGCAACATACTTTTCCATATACTCCACAACAAAATGGTGTAGCTGAAAGGAATAATCGCACCTTAAAGGAAATGGCTAATTGTATGCTTCAATCTAAAGAACTTAGTCTTAACTATTGGGCAGAAGCAATTAACTGTGCAAATTACATACTAAATCGCACTCCTACTAAGGCTTTAAAGAATATCACTCCACAAGAAGCATGGAGCTCAATTAAACTAGATGTGAGTCACTTTCATGTTTTTGGAAGTGAAGCATGGGCCGATATTCCAGATGAGAAACATAAAGCTTTAGAACCTAAGAGTGAAAAATGTATCTTTGTTAGATATTATGATGATGTCAATGGATATAAACTTATTCCATTTAAGTCCAAAAATGTTATGATTAGAAGAGATGTAAAGTTTGATGAAAATAAATCGGCCTACGAGCCTAGTTCGGCGCATGTGCCACCTCTCTCTATCTCTTCTACCTTTGAACATATTTCTTCTTCAGATGATGAAAGTGAGGATGACAATCCTCCCCCCCCCACCTTCTCAGGATCCTCGTTCAGCTCCTTCACTTCCAAAATGGGTCCGTGCTACTCGGGATGCGGCAGGTGATCTTGCCGGTGATCCTACAGATCAGCGTCGTACACGTTCTCAGTTCAAAAGAGCCTCTTCTTTACTAGCTCAAGTCTCAGCGAATTATGATCCTGACACCTTTGCATAAGCTTCAGGCCATCTAGATTGGACACACCTATGAATGAAGAATATCGTTCATTATTGGCAAACGATACATGGGAACTTGTTCCTCTACCAAAGGGACGAAAACTTGTTAGATGCAAATGGGTTTACAGAACCAAGTATGGACCAGATGGGAAAGTTGATAAACATAATGCTCGTCTTGTTGCTAAGGGTTTTTCACAAGTTGAAGGCATTGGCTATACTGAAACCTTCTCCCCTATTGCCAAAATGAACTCTGTCCGCCTTGTTCTTTCCCTTGCTGCCTCTTTCAAATGGGAAGTCCATCAGATGGATGTTAAATCCGCCTTCTTGCATGAGGATTTGCATGAGGAAATCTATATGGAACAACCTATTGGGTTTATAGAAACAGACTCCAGTCTTGTATGTCCGCTTAAGAAATCCCTTTATGGTCTCAAGCAAGCTCCTCGGGCTTGCTATTCCGGAATGGATAGCTTTCTTTTAGAATCTGGCTTTTCTAGGTGTCATTTTGACAATACTATCTACACTAAGAAAGTGGGCAAGTCTATTATCATTCTTGTTCTTTATGTTGATGATCTTATCCTCAGTGGTAGTGATCCCAACATTATCAACCATGTGAAGTCCAGCCTTAAAAAGAAGTTTGAAATGACAGAATTAGGACACTTACATTATTTTCTCGGTCTTCAAGTCTTGCAATCCAAGGAAGGTATTTTCTTCTCCCAATCCAAGTATGCATGTGATCTTCTACGCAATTTTCACATGGAAGATTGTAAGCCAGCTCCTTCTCCCTTTCACTCTAGAGTCAAACTTGCACTCACTTGTACTTCCCCTGAAGTTGATGCTACCTTATACCGTCAACTTATAGGAAAAATTTTGTATCTAACCCATACTCATCCTGACCTTTCCTTTGATGTTGGCCTTGTTGCTCGGTTTATGAAAACCCCACGTGAAAGTCATTGGAAAGCAGCTAAAAGAATACTTCGTTATGTTCGAGGTACAGTTCAGTTTGGCATTCATTACAGTGTCGAAGCATCTCCTCTATTGGTTGGTTTCACTGATTCCGATTGGGCTGGTGACCCTGATGATGAGAAGTCTATTGCCAGTTATGTGTTCACTCTTGGTTCAGGGCCTATTACATGGGCTTGCAAGAAACAAGGTGCCATTTCTCTTTCTTTAGCAGAAGTAGAATATCGTGGTGTCGTAGAAGCTAGTAAGGAAGCCTTATGGCTTCGTCAGATCCTGTGAGAGTTTGGCTTTCAGCAGCAGCATCCGACTACACTTTGGTGTGATAATCAAAGTGCCATTCAACTATGCAAAGATCCAGTCCAACATCAGCATAGCAAACACATTGAACTACACATGCAGTTCATCAGAAAGCTCATTCATGACCATGTTCTTGAAGTGCAATATTTTTCAGCAGATGATCAAGTTGCAAACATCTTTACAAAGGCTCTCACAGAGGAAAAGTTTACTAAACTTCGATTTATGGTTGGAGTTCAGGAAGTTGTCACTAAGGGGAGGTAGGCTCTAGTACCTCCTTCCTTCTCCTATTGTGTCATATCTGTAAATCCTTCAATCCTATCCTAAGTTGTTCTTAAGGGGGGATGTTAGGATATTCTAACACATAGGAATAGTTACGTATAACTTGGTCTAGTATAGAGTTAGGTAAAGTGTGTTTCTTTACTATGTACATTTGTAACTTACAATACAACGGTCACGATATGTAGTGATCCGACGGTTCATTCTCTCCTCGGTATTACCGACACTTGATCCATGGCTTAACACCTGATTGGTCCATGAATTCTATTTAAAGTGCATGGAGGGTCATTTGTAGGTTAACCGTTCACGAGAGAAGCTTATGTAAATTTTCATTCTTTATTAATAAATTTCCTGAAGTGGCCGCGTTGGCTCACGTTGTGGACTGTTTCCCTCTTTGAGGGTTTTAATCACGTCAAAATATTGGTGTATTGATCTGTGATCTGTTTGTGAGCGGTGTTCTTTGGTGTTCTGTCTGAGGAACTTACCCTGTAAATTCCTACAAGTAAGAGGCATTTTTCTCGATATCAAATGGTTGCTGCAAGTATGTTAATGTGAGAACTCATGAAAAGAAAAGGCGATGTTTCAACTCTTCGAATGATTTTTGTTGAGAATTAGACCAAAATAAATTTTCTTTCACTCCTCCCTTGGTGACTTGACTAAAGCGTCAACTAATATGAGAGAACCCCAAGACAAACCTGCATTATAAATTAGCAAGATCGATAAATATGCGGTGGTTTGTTAGAGTGGTTGGGGCTCACCAATTCCGAATGATTGAGATCTTTGTTGGATCCATGTGCACCTGCCATTCAACAATAATGTATCCTAGATACTAAACCTGGGTCATGCCAAAAGTTATTTTCTCCAAATTGGCACACAGTTTATGTTTCCGTAGTGTTTGGATAACCCATCGAATGTGGTGGAGGTGCTCTTCCCAAATATGGTTGAATATTAGGATGTCATCCAAGTATACCACTACAAATGAGTTGGTGAATGGCCACAAGATGTCATCCATCAGTCTCATGAAGGTTGTAGGAGCATCCGTCAACCAAAAAGGAATAACTAGTCATTTGAAAAGGCCATCCTTGGCTTTGAAGGAAGTCTTCCACACATTGGAGGGTTCGATTGGTACCTGGTGGTATCCAGACTTCAAGTCAATATTGCTAAAATATTCCCCCCCTTGAGTTGTTCTAGAAGCTCATCAATATGTGGGATTGGGTACCCACTCCAAACAATAATCTTGTTGAGTGCGTGATAGTCAATACAGATTCTCGAAGTCCCATCCTTCTTCTGTACCAACATGATGAGGCTCCGACAAGGAAATGAACTCGGCCGAATGTGACCTTTCTATAGAAACTCCTGAATATGCCTCTTAATTTCTTTGTTCCACAAAACAGAATGTCGATAGATTGGTCCATTGGGAAATGACGTACCTCGAGGTTAGATCAATGGAGTGCTTCACCTGACAGTATAGAGGTGCCCCTACGGGCGAGGTGAAGATGTCCTTGTACTCCTCCACGACTTTGTCCATTTTTTTTTTTGTCATGTAGAGGGGCCCTGTCTTGGGGTCATGGCCATGGTTTTCTTCTTTTCTTGAGAGTGTATCATCAGGAAAAAAAAATTCCTGGTTTTGGAAATGAGCTTATTACATTGTTTTGCAGTAACCAAAGAGATGGCAGTAGGCGGTGATACCTCTAGTATCTTGTACAACTTATTTCCAAAGGTAACAATAATAGCATGAGGCCTTGACTCATATACAACATGTCACTTCCACAAGTACGGTTTTCATAATAATACATCACGAACATCAAGGGGAGCAACATTACATAATATCTCAATCATGAAGGGCTTGATGGTGTATGCAAGGCGACACTAGTGGTCGACGCAAAGATCATGTCCTTGGTGAAGCCACTTGATGGTGTACGATTGTGGGTGTGTTGTGATCGGTAAGCCCAACTTCGTCACGACATCTACTAAAATGAGGTTCTTTTGTCTCCCACTATCGAAAATAAATTGTAGCGGGGAACCCTTTTCCCACGTCTAGGAGTGGAAGAGGCGCTCCTCCTCCTGTGTATCTTCAGGTTCCTCCTTTTGGATCTTCATGGTGGCAATGGTGGTGTTGTGCTCCACATCAATAATTTGTTTCCCTTTTTCATTCCCCTTGTTGGGTTTTGACTCCGAGTCAAAACATGCATCTAATTCAGAAGCCTTCATCTCAGCCACTAGTGACTGCTTAGCCCGACACTCACTTGTTTTGTGAGTGGAGCTCTTATGGAACTCACACCACTTTCTCGTGTCCTTCTTCAGCTTCACAATGTTGTTCTTTTCTTGAGGCTTCGGTGGGTTGTCCTTGGCCATCCCACCTTAGGTTTGTCCTTTGTTCTACAGTTTGGGAGCACCTTTTCCTTGCTTCAAATTCACAGATCTTGATAGTGTATCAGTACGATTTGCTGAGTGAGGAGATGTCCAGGAACTCCATCTCATCGTGAATGTACTTGTGTGGGCATTCATGGTGCTTGAGTGCCAAATGTTTCTAAGAATCCTTGATACCCAAATTCGTGTGAAGGGTATGAAAAACATTAGTAAAATTTGCCACATCTTGGCCCCTTCCATGCTACAGCGTGGTCGACTTTATGTATTTTCCCTCATAGCTCCTAACATGATAGTACTCCTCCTTGATATCATTCTGGAAAAAATTCCATGTGGATGTGGCTAAAAACAGTGTGGGCACACTTTCATCCTTCTCCCAACAATAGGTTTCCCATTAATCCTTGACATGGGGGTGTCTTTTAGAAGAGAAAAAGCATTCTTTCCCTAGTTGGAAAAATCATGAATAGAAAAATAACCTTCTAGTAGATTTAACCATTTATCTACAATGTCTACATCTATTTGGCCCTCAAATATCAGAACGTCAAAGTTTACTTATACCTTAAAAGGAATGGCACCTCCAGAATGGCTGGTGGATGTGGATGCACCACCGGTGGGAAACCATTGAAGGATCTCGATAAAATTATCCATCATCGTGTTCCTTTGTTTCTCGAGGGTCTCCTTGAGAAATATTTTAATATGATCTCCTTCTCCCTCATCTTTCTTTTGTAACCCCATGGGAGGCCATTGGGATTTACAAGGATGGTCTTGCAAAGGTTCAACTAGTTCAATCACTAACTCCTTATATCCTAACCTCATTGGGGACATGCAAAGAAAAACAGAGAAAGAGTAGACTCACCTGATACAACTAATTTGAATTTAAATAGGAAAACAAAAAATTACAGATATAACCACAAATACAAAGATGTAACAAAAATAACACTTCATTTCATTAATATCAAATACGGAAGTATGCTTACAAACAAAATGGGAATAAGACTAGCTCGTATTATGGTAGCTTATCTCTGAGAAGAGAACTGGTGGCTACATGCCTTTAAGTTATGTTATAATAAGGTTTGAAGGCCTATTTATTATTGAGAAACAATGGAAAACTCTAAACACCCCAATATCCTAACCCTAGGAGATGAAGCGCCAAACTATGGGTCGTGTTTATTTAAATTGGTACATAAACTTCTGAGGGTCATAATGTTGGCATACGATCTCCATTTGACACGCAAAATACCTTTTTAGAAAGATCTATCTGAGGGCTACAACTTTCTGGTAGCCAATATCTAATTTTGATCATTGTTGGCCCCCGTTTTCCCGAAAAATGTCGTTTAGGGCCTCGAAACAGCTTCGAAAGTTCATGACTCAAAAAATTGCCAAAAATAGTACATTGTGCTACAAACAAGGAAACTAAAAAACTAAAAGAAGCAATGGTGGAGGTCCAAGTGGAATAGGTGGGTGGCCACCAATATCCACATGGATTAGTAAGGATCCCCGATTTTCCCATACATATGACACATATAACTATCTTAAAATATGTGGAAAACTTCCTAGGTTGCTTCATCAAAGTTAAATCTAAAAGGATTGCTAAAGGATTTATCACATTTGTTGGCATTTGTGTCAAATTTGACCTCGATAAAGGATTGTGAGAAAATTTCTCCCTTAATGGAGAGATATGGTTTATACCCAACTAGTGGATTATGAAAACATAACTTTTCATTACATGACTTGTCAATAGTCTATTCTCCTAGATCATTCCTTCCAATATTCACAAGGTTCCTCTTCGCACTTAGATTCCAAGAAGAAAAATCATGGATGGCAAGATCCAAAAGGACCCAAAGTATCCAAGTCCACTTCAGTTCATGGGATAAATAACTCAGAAAATGAGAAGTCTCTTGATGTTAGCAATGTTACTATAGATTCATCTTAGACTCATGATATGTCATTTCACCTGTGAAGAGAGGAAGCTCATGCTTAGATTAATATGACATAAGATTCAACCTGGTATCTTCAAAGAGTGGGAAAAAATGCATCCATGAAAAAACCATTGAGATATTGACAAGGAGCAACCAAATATGTGAGAGCACTCGACAATGGAAACATCTCAAGAAACGGATATGGCTATTTCCTTCCCATCTGTTGGTTATAATCCATGAGGATGGATATACGTCAAGAAGATGAAAGGAAACAAGGACAAGCCAATGTACAATCCTAGAACCTAAATATAGGGAGGAAGGAAAAGTAATTTTTTGTAAAGTGTTTAGGGAAATATTAATGTGATATGATGTGAAGTAATTCATTTTTATTAATAGAATTTTAGAGTTACAAAAGGAATTAATTAGACCAACCTATATCTATCTTAACTTAATATTTACTAAGCCACTAGAGGGATCAATCCTATTCAAGTGAAAACCTTTTTCAAAGTGCAAAGATATTTGATGATTCTCGATGCTTGGTATATCATGAGTTTTTTTTTTAAGGGTTGACTTTATATTACTGATAAAAAAGATTACAGAGATATTTTTGTTGTTTTATGGAATGCCCTATTAAGAAACCAACCTAATATAAGAAAGAGTAACTACACATGCTTGTTTTAATTAGAATGTCCAACAAAATGAAAGATTAACTATAGCCGAAGCTATTATACAAAGGATTACAAAAGTGTTGACTTTGATTAGAATAGCCATCTAAACAATAACAAAAATGAGAAAAGTTATGCATGTTTAAACTAAAACATTATAAAAAACCATAAAATAAAATGAAAATATCAACAAATTATCTTCCGAGATAGAGTCATGAATGTGAGACTCACAAGGAGTAGCTCACTAGCATTGAATACAACATCACAGATCACATTCCAAGGGGCCAACATGCTGCAAAAACCCTCCAAGAGCTATACCTATGAATTCATGAGGATTGGCAAGGAGTAACCTTAGTGTGATATATTTAATGTGAGCCACGAGCACCACCATTATGACCTGACCTTCCTAAGCATGAGCCTTTCAACTAATCTAAACATGAGTAGCACAACCAGATTGAGCACTAGTAGTTTGTCCTTTGTCTAAAGAAAATCTTTGAGCTCGAACACAACAAGCAACATTATGTGTGCTATAACTCTAGGAGCCATTAAAAGTTGTACAGTATAAGACCAAAATTTGACACCTTGCCTAATGAGACATCGAGTTTCCTTCCAATGGCCCTTGACCTCCGCACTTGAATTACTAGTTCGATTTGTGGAGAGCCTACTCTCAATTTCCACCAAGGTGATATTTGAGAGTGCCTCATAATTCTTGGAAGCAAAGCTTGCACTAACACCATAAACCATAGCATGGACAAGAGGAGAAAATATTAAGACAATATGCAAATTAAAATTCTACATGAGAGGTGGCTTTATAGGAAAAATATTAGCATGCAATGAGTTAGTCATCATGTGCCCCAAAAAAGCTAGGTCAACTCTAGCTTAATGAAGGGACCCAATGATAAATTTAATGTAATCCCAATATTTGAGGTACCCATTTAAGTGTTGACTTAGGGATGCATGCATTATAGAATTTTTGAGGTCTAAATTGGTCCTCCTAAGGAATATTATAAAATAATATTGGAAATAATAAAATAAGATTACATTACCTCATCAAATTTTAGACAACCATGTTGTATAAATTTGATGGACCTAGCTACACAAAAAGTGAGAAATACATAAACAAATATGTGATTACAATCATGTTTTTCATGTATTTCTCATGTAGTAGAGTCAATTGAAATTATGCAAAGTGGGTACTTGTTGGAGTAATAATTAAATTATGCATCCAATGAGTACTAATGCTCTAAATTTTTGTTAGATCATAGGGAGATAAGTTTTAAATAGAAGTTGGAAAGGTAACCTTTTTATTTTATTTTTATTTTTTACTTTTTAACATTTTTACTTTATTTATCCAAAAAGGGTCAATCATGATCATCTTGAATCCTATTGGTTCTTATAAAGTTGATTTTGGTTTTACATTTTTGTTTTGAGGCCAACTTTAGACCTAAAAATTTATGTAATGTGACCTATAAAAATACATAATCTACTTTACTAAGTCATATCCATACACAAGAAAATTGATAGTTCACTTTTCCATAGACTTATGTAACTAGGAATGCCACCTTCAAATCATGATTTCATGCCATCATTAATATGTGAGGTACATTGTACAACCACTTTCCACCTCCTTCCACTTCTAAACTCTCACAACAAGTGAGAATTTAACCATTTGTACACTCACCCTCACGAGTAGATTTGGTAGGCCATGTGCTATCTTGGTTTTGGAAATCATAGTTATGACATATGCTTAGATCATCCCGTGCCATGGAGGATGGTATATAAGGAGTTAAGATAGATCTAGACTAGTTAATAATTCACAATTATTATAGAAATAACCCATTAGTATAAATATAAACCATTTATATAAATATATTATGTGTAATATATAGTAGTTAAATAAAACAATATATGTAATGGTCTATTGGATTCTAATTTTTAATAAAAAGGATAGAAAAACTAGTTATACAATTTTTTTTAAATCATCTTCTCTTAACTATGTTGGTGATAGCTTGTAATAGTTTTCTACCTGTGTAATATTAAAAAACCATTTTATTTTAAAAGGAAAAACATAGTAATATTACAAATATTTATTAGATAGAATTTAATTGTTAAAAAGAATTTATTAATAAGAGTGTTTTCCTTATAGTTGAGGTGGTTTGTTTGTATGATGGGTATGTAGGTTTCATAGTTTTGGGACTCATTTACATGTTTGTCTTTACATGTATAAAATCTTATTAAGTCATAATCTTGATATTGTGTGTTAACTTGTGAATAATAAACACTATCTTATGGGTTATAATGTCAATGAATTGAATCTTAACTTGAACCTTTTTAGATAATTTCAATTGATTATTTTTTTAAATGCATATTTTTGTCTTTTTTCTTCAAAATTGCCTCAGTACACTAACCAAGACTAACCAATAGACTCATATTGCTTAGGAAACCAATTTTATTTAGATCAATCAACCTTCCAAAAAGCCATATGTTACAATAGTAGTTGATATAGCATACCACTATCAATAATCCAAATTGTTCTTTAGAAATACCTTTTGACAATTATCCCTTTAAATGGCCAACAATAACATTTCAATTCAACTTGTATAAAAAATTGTATAAAGACATGGGGAAACTCTAAAAAGTATTATAACTGGTCTTCTTTGGAATTAATTCATAACTCTAAATAAAATTTCAATGTCCACGTGTGAAATGTTTAATGACCTTCAACTATGCTGTAGAGCCAAATTACTCAAACTTACTTGTGAAGAAATGAGAGTGCTATCTTCCCACTCGTCTTCTATATGGTGTTCTTTACCCTCCTTGCTCCTCAAACTTATGGAAAATTTATATATCATCGTCCCCCTAAGCTGGGTGGCCATGCCAATGGGGAAATAATATTCTCTATAATTACACCACCATATTCAATAATAATATCTCTAATATCTATATAATTACACCACCATCTCCAACAATAATATCTTTATAACAGCATCACAATTTCCAAACTCCATTCTCTTTGAGAATTTATATTCTTATCATCCACGTTGTTTATTTGAAAAGAGAACTAACCTCGCCCATTTATATTCTTATCAGCCGGGTTGTTTATTTGAAAACAAAAAACTAACATCTCGTTCTATTGAAGTGAAAGGATTGGTAATGTTTCCTCAAAACACCTTTGAGGAATGACTCTACCTACTTTCTTTATGTCAAAATTGGGATAACGCTTATGTTTCTTTATGGGAAGCTAAGATGAAATCCACGTATTCTTGAATCTGCATAATGCACCGTTCCCTGAAATTTTAAAATGAGCCATTGAAAATGGACATTACTCCTATGTATGCATCAGAGCAAACTTCTTTGGTGAACATAGGTTTTCGACTAGTGATGGATCATGTATCAGTTATGAGGTAGTAGGTTTCTCATGTTCTCTTTCACTCATACTTTAGGTGAACATAACTCCGAGGCAAATGATAGTTTAGTTACAGGCGAGAATGATGAAGCTAAAGAGAAAAATTGGGGTATTATCATAGATAAATCTGGTTTAACGACTATCTTTTATATATTCTATTTTTCTTAGGCTGCATTATTAGTGGCTGTTCGGTACTGTTGTTCAAAAGACCTCCTCATAGTTGTCTGTAATCTGGTTTTAAGTTTGGTTTTGCTGTTTTCTCATGTAGATGATTGGTATCGAAGTTGTAGATGAGTTTTAAAATTATTATTATAGATAAGAATAAAATAATTTTTAATAGAATCAATTTTTTTTTGAATTTTTTTTAAATGAAGATTACATAGTTTTCTAATATATTTTAATATTATTATTATTAATATTTTTTTTCTTATATATAACAATATAAAAGTAACTTTTAATAAGGTTCAGTTTGGGCTCTCATCTTGATATGATATCAATTCACATACTGTAATTATTTTTATTGGTACATTGTATGTATTTTCATATCCCGGAAGTTGGTATAATGTTAAACATCAATTGAAGATACAGAAAGTACATTGAAACTCAACATTGAACATTGTAGACCTTGTAAGAAGTACAAGAAAACTTAGCACTAAAATTCTACCAAATTGGCAGAGTAGTTTTTATGACTCACTAGGTTAATTTAGCAGCTCTCCAATAGTTGCTATGACTCATTAGGTTAACTTATCAAGATAATTTTAGCATATTGGTAGAGATAGTATATGCTACCCAATAGTTGTTATGACTCACTAGGTTGTTTGTAGCATTGGTAGTATTTTATTGTCTTCTCATGTGGATGCATGACAAGTTATGGTAAGGCTAACCTAAGTTTATAAGTTCTTCATTTAAGAATACTCTATATAGACAAGGTATTAGAAAAATTAATATCTAAACTAATCATATGAAATTTGTGGTCTATGTAATCCTTGTAAAGTGAGTAACTTTAAAAAAATGATTAAAATTCTCTTTGAAAAAAAGATCCTATTGAATTCTTTCTCTATAATTTTTGTATTAAATTCTTTTCCTATATTGTTTTTTGGTATAGAATACAAGTAAATAGTTAAACTAAATTTTCTATACATTATAAATAGATAGTTCTATTAAATTTCTTTTATATGATTACTATATAAATTGTAATATTATTGAAGAATGCCAAATTTAAATATCTAATTAAAAATAAAATTATTAATTTAAAATCTATACTAACTAAATACAATATTAAACTACATATAATAAACTAATCAGTGATTTACTCTTTGATGAAAATAATGTGATATCCATGGATAAAATGAAAAGCCCCTAAAACAATAACTAAAATGTGATATCCACCGATCCACCGATTAGAATAAAAAGAAACTAAACCAATAACTAGCTCAATGGACAATGCTTAATATTTGCATTAGCAGAATAATAAAAGATGCATATAATTTAAATTAATTTAAATTTCATGTTTTTGATGCATATAATTTAAATTAATTTAAATTTCATGTTTTTGTTTCTTTTGCTAGGTGATTTTTTCTGTCTTTGTTTACATGGAGGGCACTCGAATTTCGCAATCGACTTTGCGTCTTCCTCATTGATATCCACACAGTCTCAATGGAACCACCTTCACAAACGTCACACCACATCCAAAATTCAACTTCTTTGGCTAACTTGCCCAACAGACTACAATGATCTCCACTCACTGGTTTTACCTTGAACAAATTGATTTTCTTCCTTCTGCTTCTCACTTCTTTTCTGACCATGCTTCTTCTTCGTATAAAATATATGGCTCCTCCTCTTCCTTTTATGTGTCTGATCTCCATTATTTCCTGACAAACATATCAGATCGCTCCTTTCATGTCGCTGATCTCCATTATTTCATGACAAGAAGATCAGATTGCTCCTTTCATGTGGCTGATCTCTATTATTTCTTGACATGCTGATCAGATTAATCTTTTTTTGTGGTGGATCTCCATTATTTCTTGACACATTTATCCAGATTTCTCCTGTTATGTGGCTGATCTCCATTATTTCTCTGTTTTCCAGTATTTTCTGACCTGCTTATCAGATTGCTCCTTTTATGTCGCTATTTTTCAATATTCCTCTGATCTCTAGTATGTCCTGACATGGTTAACAAATCAGTCCTTCTGTGTTGCTGTTTTCCATTATTTCTCTGATCTCCCGTGTTTCTTGAGAACCTCATCATATCAATCCTTATGTGTTGTTGTTCTCCGTTATTTCTCTGATCTCTAGTATTTCTTGGGAAGCTTATCAGATCAATCCTTATTTGTTGTTGTTCTCCATTGTTTCTATGATTTCCAGTATTTCTTGGGATTTTTATCGGGCTCTGCCCATAATAAATAGTTTTCACAATGTCAGGTACATCATTTCTGTTATAATAGCGCGTTATCTACTCCAAAATTGTGTCCACCCTGAAAATGTTGTCATATAGTGTACCTCTGTCAAGAAAAACATCAAAATATAAGCAACATGATAAGATCCATAAAAAATGTTGTTTTAAGATAACACTTAGGAGAGAGTTATCAAAAATATTGTTGTAAAATATAAGTTTAGCTATTATTCCCATCAAAGAAATGATTCAGAGAGTTATTATCCATCTTTAAATTGCATCTCAACTATTTCCGTATGCTTCTTATGATTTAACCCTAGCTATCTTCTAAATTTTTTTTTTATAAAACTTAATTCAAATTTTCCTATATGAATGTTAAAGAATAATCTCATTGTTTTCCTATCCAGTTGTAGTTGTAGGGTTGTGATAGGATAAACCATGAGATTAGAGAAAAACAGATTCACATTACCAATTGGATTTTTTAAAATCTTTAACCAGAAATCATGGTCCTGAAAATGAAATATACTAAGATTTACCTTTGTCCGCCTGATTATTGATATTGTCCCCAGTAGCCAAGCATGTGAGAGCATTGCCACAGAACTGATCCAATCATAGATGTACAAGCTCATTTGCCAGTTTATTCCACAAAATGGCTCAGGCACCTCACATGGAACATCTTCCTCTATGGTGACATCACATGTGTGGTGTTGGTAAGTACTGTACAGGCAATGGGCATAATGGTTCCTCATGGCCTGCAAAACAAAACTCATAAAGGATTGGACTAGATTTAACCTAAAAATATAGGTTATTGCAAGAGGGAGAACTGCAAGATAATATTTGTGATGGTTGATTTCCTTTTTAGTGTATTTTTAAAAAAACATGCTATTTAGATACTAAGGATTGATTTAGTGGTGGATGGTGAACATTATAAAATGTCAGAGGATATGATCCAAAGGTTATGTGAGGAAGTTTGATATCCATAAATCTTTATGTGAGGAAGTTTGGGACTCACAAGTCTTATGATCTAATCTTGAACAAAATTATATATAGTTCTAAAAAGTATATCAAAAACCATTCTTAATATGAAAAAACAACTCCAATCCCAAGCAAGAACTATATAAGCCTCTGAAAGCTAGGTGTTCCCGTGAAAAAAACACAATTCTACGGTGACTTTTTCCATCTAGCTTGAAATATACAAAAACCATTTTACTTTTAAGAATCGATTATGAACACTTATTTGGATCACATTTCTCCACTAAAGGCCCAACTCTGCAACAAAAAACTTAAAATGTTAAATGATACCGGAATATGTCTAAAAAGCGTAAAGAGTTTATTGGTAAGATTAATTACCAGATGTTAGAGGTTGAATAAATGCGTTTCTCCATGGAACAAATTGCAAGTGGAAAATTTCTTCACATGTGGGAGCCGTTGACTTATCTTTTTCGAAATAAGGCTGAAGAGACACTGAACAATATTTAGTGCTTAGTTATTTATAAATCAACATCAGACTAATGTATTTAACTAGTTAAAATACTTACCAGTGCACGAGCTATTGAAATTAAATAGTTACAGTGACAAATTTTCAGAGCAACGCCTCTCCTAATTGTTGACGGTTCACAGCCCCGCCTCCAGTGGTTCTGTTTTTATAAATAAAGTGAACGGTAAAACCTTCACACTTTGCTCGAATGGCTTTTTTTAAGTCGGCTTATCCAACAACTTTGAAATAAGTTTTTCCATTTCTCATGTCACATTGTTATAATGGGGTTTTGAAGCGACTGATAGTTGAAATGTAGGGTTTTGGTTTTTGGAGATATTTTTGAGTAAATTTAGTTGAAACATGTTGAAAATTTATTAACATTATGTATTAAATAGTTATTGGAATTTTACCATTTAAACAAATTACAATCTCATCGAAATTTTAATGTTGCATTGGCGTTCACATTAAACTATTTTATTTTTATTTATTTTTATAATATTTAATTTTATTTTTATTTTCTAATAATTTTGTTTTTTTTGGGAAAAAGGAAAAACTTTTTATTAAGATCCTATAAAAAGTTTATATACAATAAGTATTAAGATCCTATAAAAAGTTTATATACAATAAGTTTATAAGCCATACTGCTGGCTCGAAAGTTCTGAAAGCTGCTCTACAGGCCTGCTGATTTGAGAACCTGTAATACTCTTCCTCCGGGATGGAGGTATAGTGGCCTCTCATGGCAATACTAGAATAACGTGGGGTCTCCTTCGATGAAGGAAAACAACCCCTTATAGCAAAAAAGATGAGGCCGTAACCATGATGATAGATACAAAAAATATATATAAAAGTATGTTTGTTAAAACTGTATACTAAAGGAAAAAACTATAATGGATATCATATACAAAAACATTAAAATATAACAGAGAAGTTGCTGTAAAAAATGATGAAATATCTGTGGTCAAATAGACTGAGAATATGGAGGCTGATCTGATATGTAAGACTACCCCTGTCTGATCTCTTCTACTGTCCAGCTGCCCGAATCATGTTGTAGACCAGCCTTAGATAGCTGATCTGCTTCCCTGTAGATATGGCATATCGAAAACCTGTTAAAAAATGTCTTTAGAAAAGAAATTTCATCAACAATAGTCTTCAAAATCTGATTTTGACAAGATGCAGTTCCATTGACCCAGTTTATAACATTTAGTGAATCCCCAAAAGTCTGAATAGAGTTGATGTTTCTGTGATGAAGCCAGCATAGGAGTAATCATAAGGCCGATAATTCAGCATAGTTATTTGTGCCTGAACCCAACCCAACAGAAGCTTTCAAAGAGTGATCCGGGTTGATGTGAATACTCATGCCTGCTACAGCCTTGTTGTTTTGGGAGGCCCCATCAAAGAACCCACAAGGAATGCCCTCCTGTAGAATGATAGGTTTTTGTTTTGATTTGGGATTTTTGTCCTCAGGGGGAGGCAAGGCAGAGTATATGGCAGTGATATTAGTGGCGATAACGGAAGTAGGAGTGTCCTTCTCTTGGAATAGACTCTTATTTCTAGCAAGCCATACACCCCAAACGAAGATAAGGGGCAGGTTCCTCAGGTTCCCCTCTGGATAGGATTGCCACCATCTCTTCCAAGCAGCCTCCAAAGGGTCATGTCCCCACTGAGCTTTTATCTTAAGCAAAACCGTGACCTCCTCCCATATCTTTCTAGAGAAATCACACGTTATGAAGAGATGACTGATGGATTCCTCATCGGATTTGCATAGAGGGCATCGCCCTACGCCAGCTAAGAACCTTGCCTGTAATGTTTCCCATGTTGGGACCTTCCTTTTTAAAATGCACCAGAAAAAGAGCCTAGCCTTGACAGGGCATTTGAGTTTCCATATATCTTTGGCCCACCATTCTGGACGACCCCATCCTTTCTTTCCCATTAGGAATGAGTATCCATCTTTTGGGGAATACTCCCAAGATTTGCTTTGTGCCCACATCAAGCAGTCAGGTTCATCTTTTATTCTGACTTTGGATATTTGTAGTTCTTTGATGAACCCCTCCCATTCATTCTTCCATCTAGCATTTAACCCTAATTCTTCATCATCCTTCCAAGCCTGACCCCAGATAGTAGACTGTCCAGCTCTTTCCACCTGGTTTAATGACGTAATACCTTTAGTATCTAGGTGTCTAAGAAGCCCTGGGGATAAAGAAAAGGCTTCATTGCATCCAACCTAGGGGTCTCTGCCTATCCTGATCTGTCTTCCATCTCCCACTTTCCAGGCTAAACCTTGCTCGATCACTGAAAAAGCTTCCACCATTGCCTTCCAGATTGCTGAATAATTTTTTACCTTCTTATTTTGACTCCGGATCCATTCTTCCATAGGAATTGGGTCTATGTACTTCCTTTTCACCACCGTTGTCCACAGGTTTTCCATTGATATAAGCCTCCATCCTGATTTTGGTGCTAAAGAAATGTTGAACTCAGGGGATCTTTTAATTCCCCACCCACCCCATTCTTTTGGTCTGGCCACTTTGTCCCAAGCCACCCAGGGTAAACCCGAGGATTCCTTTGATCTTGTCCATAGGAATCGGCAACAAATTCTTCGGATTGTCTCCATCACTCCTTTAGGAATCCAAGTTAGGGCGGCCCAGTAAACTTGAATGGCTGACAGGACTGATTTAATAAGGGTCAATCTGCCGGCTCTGGATAGCCATCTAAAGCTCCAGTGTGATATTCTGGATTCTATCTTTGCAATAAGCCAGTTCCAATCCTCTTTCTTGTAAACAGCAGGCTTTAACCAAAAACCCAGATATTTGAAGGGATCTTCCAGAGGTTGAATAGGGAAAGGAAAAAGATTAGCCATTCTATTTCTTTCTCTTCTTTCAAAATCTGCAATACAAGCTTGGGATTTTCCATAGTTTATCTGCATTCGAGTGGCTTTTAGAAAAAGGTCAAAAATGCATTTAAACTCCTTTAATTCATTGCAATTACCATTAGTGAAAATCAAGATATCATCAACGAAAAGAAGGTGAGTGATGTATAGATTGATTGCAACCTCGATTCCTTTTACCTTCTCCTCTCTTCTGGCTTTGTGAATCAGTCTACTTAGCCCTTCTACCACAAGGAGGAATAGGAGAGGGGATAATGGACACCCTTGCCTGAGGTCTCTCTGGCTATTAAAGAAGGAGGAGGCTGCACCATTGACCAGGACAGCAAAGCTGACATTTGTGATGCATCCCATGATCCAGCTGACAAAAGGATAGCTGAATCCCACGTGTGTTAGCAGCATCCTTAGATAGAGTGAGCTGATCCTATCATAAGCTTTGGATAGGTCGATTTTGAGAACAACTCCCTTATTTTTCTTCATTTTGACACTATGGATAACCTCCTGGGCTACACCAATGGCTTCATGAATCTCTCTTCCATCCAGGAATCCGAATTGTTCCATTGATATGTTTCTAGACAGGATTGGTGCAATTCTGAGAGCAATAACCTTTGAAATAATCTTGTAGATGCAGTTACACAATGAAATTGGTCTAAAGTCTTCAAAACTTTCTGGATCATCCTTCTTAGGAATGAGAGCAATAAATGTTGAGTTAAAGGGTCTATAGATTACTCCTTTCATCCTAGACTCTTCAACTACTTCAGTTATCTCGGCTCCAATTTGTTCATAAAAGTGGAGAAACAGTTCTATAGTCCAGCCATCAGGGCCTGGGCTTTTATCCTTACCTATGAGTTTCATGGCTGCTTCAATCTCCTCTTTAGTGACCGGGATTGTAAGATCTTCTGCTTCATCTTCGTCAATGAATCTAGGAAAACTTTGCACAGTTCTAAAGACTTCTGCAATAGTAGCCTCTCCCTGATCTGCAAAAATATTTTGAAAGTGTCTTTTTCCTAGCCCCGAAAGCTCTGGAAAAGAGCTGACTTCTCTCCCTTCTTCATCTTTAAGGCGCCAATAGTATTTGCAGACTTCCTACCTTTTGCAAAATTATGGAAAAACCTAGTGTTCTCATCCCCAGCTTTTAACCAAATTGCTCTACTCTTGATCCTCCATTCTTCTTCCCTTTCCAAAAGAATTTTATTTTGCTGCTTATCCAATAGAAGGATTCTGTCCCTAGAAACTTGAGAGGAGTATCCATCTATCTCCATACTCTCCATCTGCTTTAGCTCCTCCCTAATTTTGATCATCTCCTCATTTTGTTTCAATTTTCTGTCCTTTGCCTAGGAAATTGTAGCTTTCTTCAATCTTTTTAAATTCTCCATGAATAAAAAGCTTTTATCCTCGCCCGCATTTTGATCATGGTGAATCCATGTTTCTTTAAACAAATTGCAGAAGGAGGGATCTTGGAGCCAAGCGGAATTGAACTTAAAAGGGGCAGGAGGTTTGTGAGGAGGAATAGTCAAGTCTAAGAATATCGGAAAATGATCCGAGTTCCCTATTTCCTCGACCCACTGTCTGATCATAGGAACCTTGGAAGTTAAAGACTCCGCAAACAGAAATCGATCTAGTCTTTTGGCAATCCGGTCCTCTCCAATCCTTCGATTCCTCCAAGTAGGCTTTAGTTTGATCGGGGAGGGATCAATTAAGTTATTCTCCGTGATGAGGTTGAGAAAAAACTCTGATAGGGGGTCTTCTCTCGCAGAAGGGCCCCAAGCTTCAGCTCTCCCAAGAGAGAAATTTAAATCACCTCCCATAATCATCAACGGTGATTTCATCACAGTTTTTGTCATCAATTCTTCCCAGAAACATTCCCTGCCCTGACAAGGTCCGTAGATATTAACTAAGGTGATGGGGAAGGTGATGTCTGGAGATAAGACCTCCATTCCCAAAACATTTTTCATCCCCCAGTGATTGATGACTTTTACCCTCCCTTCTCTATAACCAATTGCAAGGCCCTCCGAATGGCCAGAGGCATCCATAGTAATAAAAACCCACCCAGGCAGAAGGGACTTAAGCATGGGTTCAATCTCGGAGGCCTTCCCCAGTGTTTCTTGTAGGAAACTAACATCTAAATTGGAATTTGAAATCCAATCTTTCAAGGCCAGTTTTTTAGGTTTGCTGGCCAAACCTCTGCAATTCCAGGATGTCAGAATCATTTGATAACACCTTCAAGGGGATGAGCTGCTCTAAGAACCCCTGGGATAGAATATTGTTTGCCATCTGCAACATCCAATTTAGCTTTCAGTTTTACCTTGGACATATCTGATTTCCGACCTCTTTTGTTTTTGCAGCTGTTCTATGAAGGGATCAGACCCAAACCACCTAAAGCCCCTTGATCATCCTGTTTCCCTCCCAAAGATCTCAGGTTGTAAGGGCAATGAGGCCGGGAAGCTGGGATTGTTAGAGGAGGCCAGTTTTCTTCACAGTTTATATCCAGGGACGGAAAAGCTTTAGCAATAATTTCTACATTCGGGCTTGTCATTAAATGTTCCATATTTTTCACGTTATTAATTTCTTGCTCATGATAGATTGGGGACGCAATATTTATTTGTACTGTATTATGCTCAGGAGAAATAAGAGGGTTAGGAGTTCCTGAGCACATACCCGTTTCCGCTTCAACGTGTGTAGTTTGATTTGCAATTTCTTTCTCGACGGTCGCTTCAACAGCTTTCGCCTCTTTAGCTATTTCCTCCACAACTACCACCGGTTTATAGACGTTCGCCAAAGCATCCTCTTGAATTTGTACATCTTCGACCACTGAAGGCTTCACAGTCTCCTCTGTCTCCATATTCCTTGGTTCTTGTGACTCCGTCATTTCTTGCTCCGTCGTCATCTGAACATTTACTTGTGCATTTTCTCTGTTATCAGTGATCCTTCGGAAGTGTCTCCTTCTCCTCATCTGCGAACAATCTTTTGCCATGTGCCCATACTCATGGCACCGATGGCATCTAAATGGCAAGTATTCATAATCTAATATCTGCTAATATACATAGTCATTGAACTGTAGGTTAATTTTTTGTGCCAGTTGTCCGCTCGGATTGAGCATAACAAGTATACGTGCTATTGCCCTGTTTTTCGTTGCCAAGAAAGTCATATCTGCTTCCAGATACTCCCCCAGCCTATTTCCAATCGATTTGAAGACTTCCTCTGTCCAAAGGAAGGATGGTAAGCCCGGCGCACGCACCCACACACGAGACACATCCGTTCTCTCCTTAATTGCATCAAAAAGGGGGGTCCATTGTTTAAGCAGAACATGAATGTTCCCTATGTGCCAGTTTCGATGAAGGACCCAATCTGCGGATTCTCTGTATACAAATCTGAGCTTAAACCATCCTTTCGCTAACACTAGGGCTTCGAATTGTAAAGGACTATCATTTGTAAAACATTTCTCACCCCAATCTTGGAGAAATTCAGAAGTGTATTTCTTACCTCTAGCTCTGTCGACCAATGTACACTCTACAACAACTATGGCTTCTACCATGGAGACCTCCATTCCGTGTACCAGATTGTCTACTACGTCCTCCGATCCAATGGGTCTTTGTGGTTTCCTTTTCGCTCCTTTATGTCTTAACTCTTCCACCAGCGATCTTGAATCTTTTCGTCCATCAGTTCTTTCAAATATTATCTGTGTTGTGCCCACGTGAAGTTCTGTCTCCAACTGTGACAGAAACGGACCCAAAAAACCCGAGTCACCATTCCCCGTGGGGAGGAGTTCAGTCTCCAGACCATCAGTGTCTGCCTACACCCCCACTGTAGAATCTCCAGTGCCGCTTGCTGAAAAACCCTTTAGGTTTGATGGTTCTCTTGGAAGAGGAACCCTTGTGAGCGAATGAAAACCTCCTGGCGTCCTTATATGTTCAATACCTGCAGAAAGCCCTAACTTGGTTATATCTTCAAAACCCTTAGATAGCGAAAACCCTGTTATCGGCTCTTTTCCCTTTGGTTCCGTGGGTAAACCTTCCTCATTTTCCCCACTCGTCACTGATTCTCTCACTATCTGCTTCAGGGCAGCCGATGAACCAGTTTTATGTACCACGCTGCCCGGATCCTTGCCATGAGCCAAGAGCAGTTGATTTTCTCACTGAGATACAACCTCCAAACTTGGCAGTTCGAAAGCCCCAAAATAATGTTCCACGTTCTGAGTAGTGATATCCTTCCCCCACATAGAGAGGATGTCTTCCACATCTGGGTCCAGAGCTAACAATTCGGCGGAGTTAACCATGGTTTGAACCATTCCCAGGTAAACATCAACCGACAGTCAAAGAGTGTAAACTTCACGGATTCTTCGTGATTAAAACAGAAAACAGGCAGATAATGCTGAGAGTAAATCTTGCTAAACCATTCACATGCACCAAAAAAAATCATTTAAAAAAACCACCTGCCAGACGACTTTGCAGGAAGATGATCCCCCGTGTCGGCAACTGTGCTCTAATGTCTGACCCTTGTTACCTACCCGAGACCTATGCGTAAATCCGCCATGCTCCCTGGTTTCAAAACCCTAACCTGCTCCATGGTTTTTCGCTCCATCCCAACTTGACAGGAACCTGTTTCAAGTAAATCCCTTTTATTTTTTTTTCTAATAATTTTGTTATTATTATTTATTTTATTTTATTTCTATTTATAAATTTTTTATTTTTAAGAATATTTCTTATACAATTTATTAACATTATTTTTTACTAATATTATTTTTTTAAAATATTTTTGAAACTTTATTTTTTGTATTAATTTAATTATTTCCTATTTTTTTTTAAAGAATATCTCAAATTTAGAGATATTAAAGGTAAGAGTTGTAAGAATTCTGTAAATTCTTTAAGGCTTAGAAAAGGGATCTTATAGGTAGCTACAAATCACTTGTAGGTTAATGTTGAGTCCCCCTAACTTTCTACAAGGCTCTCTTGTTCCATCAACTATCAATCAAAAGATTGATAGGATATGGATTTTAAGCTTAGGAGGTAGATGATATAAATATATGATGAAATTGTTGGGAGTGAAGGCCACTAAAGTATAGGATTATATCACATTAGGGCATGCATGAGCCATTGAGACAATAAAGGAAAGGTAGGCACATATCTCAAGTCAATTGTTGGTTGTCGTATAGCCAAGAATGGGGGAAACACAACATAAGGTTATGAATTCTACTACACAACCTATAACTAAATATTCAAAAGAAACCTCAAAGAGCAATAAATAATTCTATCATGTATTAGATCCATAGTTGTGGTGAGCATACAAGGATGAATTCAAGACAACAACTTCAGAAATGGATATTAATTAACATAAGGAAAACATAGAGTTAAGACCACTCATCACAAGAATCTCTGAGATTGATAACAAAGTTTGCTATGATCTTTTAAAATGTTTACATACACTATCTCTTCCCCTCAACAATTCTCCATCCCTTTTTACATTGTATATTTAGCCTTTAAATATCACTTAGGCCAAGGGCGAGATACATTGCATTTCATCAAGCTAAGTGGATCAAAAGGTACATTTTATGAATGGAAACAACAACATTTCGGTTAATTACATGAACAACATTAACTCATAAAATCATATTCATCCTCATGTGCCCATAGCTCTATGGGAACTCCCTACCATGGTGCCAAAAATCCTCCTAAAATTCCTCCTTATGCCTTATAGATCTCCTTCAATGTCACTTGTGAATTGTCTTGGTGTTATCACTATTAAATGTTGTTTTTAAGATTTTACACTCTCAAATATGAAGGTAGGTTAAACAAAAGTGATACATTATGGAACAAACACAATTTTATTTTACTTGAAAAAAATTTTGTGGACAACATGACTTTCACTTGTGGATGTTTCAAATAAAAGAAATTCTATACAATTAGGGTTGGGGGATCTAATTTTCAAAATTTGTTGAGGGATTGGACCTCGCTTTGGCTCATCCTCATTGGATGGGTTCTTATGGGAGAAAATTAACCCATGAGGTATGAGCATGCCACAAGTGGGAATGAAGCCTAGGTCACTTTGTGTTGACCACTAACACCCTTTCTTCTCTAATGACCCTACTAAATAAAATAGTAAAAACACGTGTATTTGTATTTTCCTACTAAAGGGGTAAAAATTCCCCCCAAAATTAGTTACCATTCTCCAATAAACTATAATCACTTGAAACCATTCAATGTCGACCATTGATGTCATTCCTCAAGAACAACTTTATAAAAGGAAGTTTACTAATATTCCCACTTTAATTGTCAATAGTTAGGTACTATGTAACAAATATATGTTGGTTAGGGTTTTCAATAAGTTATCAAAGTTTCTTTTGGGGGGGTAATTTCTTCCTTTAAGCATAAGGGAAATATTATAACTATCTTGATAACATTTACAAATAAAACAGTAAAAGTGACTTGATTTCATGGATTAAACAATTCTAAAAAATAACTATTTTTCATAGAAACTTTTGCTCAATTAAGCTACTACAACATAAGGTATTACTTACCAAATTAATTTAGAACTTGCATTTGGCCTAAGACCACATGCCGATATCTTACCATTGAACAATAAATCTACTTGATAGGAATTGAACAACCACCATTTTATACAAATAAGTAACTTATAATTGGGTAGGATAACGCAAACAGTTGAATACTATGAGTTTCATGCATGAAGACTTAGGGTTGATCCATAAGGATTGGTTCCTTTGTTATGTGCCTCATTGATATCCCTACGAAGTTACGCTTTGTAAATCTAGCTTATGGGTTTACATTGGCAACAATTTTTGAAATTGAGGAAGTGTCCAAGAATGTTGCATAAGGTTGTCCTCAGAAAAGAAACAACTAAGCGAATTAATTGGAATATGTAATCATAATTCCTTTTGATCACTTATTTTTTTCTTCTTACATGTGAGAAGGGTATACTTAAGATAATAATTTCTATCCAAACCTATTAATGGATATAAAAGTAACAATCATATTGCATCTCCATGGGTTCTCTTTTCTCAAATACTCATGAAAATATTGTAATATTATGTGTGGCTATTATTTTTTTCATCTTTTTATATATACAGATATTTTTTTATTAGAAAGAGAATCATAATTTGATTTATATAAGGTAATTATTAGTATTTTATACAACATGTCTATCCTTCTCGACAGTAATGCATTAATCAAAAATTAAAATGAAGCTTCACTCCATATTCTTCTTGCTACTCTTTCAATGTCACCATTGTTTCTATGACATTATATAATGAAAATTTGTTCTATATTTAGAGAAGCATGATAACCTTATTAATTTTATCATAACTTATGAAGTTAATCCCCTCTTAAACAATTCCAATGTAAAAGGACTCAATTGAGGGGGAAGAGGAGACATGAATTACACTATTTAAATTGAGAAGGGGGCATTCATGTAGCTCTAAGGAACAAATAAAAACAAATAATGTTGATTGAATATCACACAAGGAAAAATAAGGTGGCTTGTTACACTAAAATTAAATGTTAGAAAGTGAAAATGGGTAGAAATGAGGGAGACTAATCTCCCCTTTGTAAGTAGATACATTTCCAAGATGTTTGGAATTGATCACACTTGAATATGGCTTTGAAAAATAAATATATAATTATTTCAATATAATTTTGTAGAATGTAGATTTAATATAATTTTGTAGAATGTAGTTGTTTATTGCTAGGAGAAAGCATGTAACTAAGCATTACTATGTGAAATAACTTATGATTATGATTTTCTTTTATAGTATATATTTTTTAATTTTTATTTACATCCTAAAATGTAACACAACAATAATAAAATATAGGACTTGGTTTCTAATTTTGAGGCAACTTTCCCTTCAATTGTTGGAATATCACAATACAATTCCCATAGTAGTGGATCCATGATCAATTCTTTGATGATTTCAATCAATTTTGAAGTGGAAATATCTCTACATTATTCTCCCATACATTAATTTAGATGGTGATAAAAAAATATTCTTAACATATTTATGGTTAAAAATGATTCATTTTAAAAGTGAAAACTTTATATAATGTTATGTATTAACAATATCTGATAATAAAATTCAACCTTACATAAATATTAAATTAATTTCATTATATAGTAATATTTATGTTGATGTGTCTACTTTGAAATAGGGGTTTTAAAATTTTAATTTAATTATCAATAATTATTATGTGGATGGTAGATATTTAACATCCACAAAAGCTTAAATTAGAATATTCATGGCAGTATACAAAAACCAAAGGTTAGGAATGAAACCTATCTCGGATGGATTACAAGGATTTTTGTTAACCACTAAGACCATATCCCATTGACAATGTAATGATCTTCATTGCTTCCCTAACTAACTCCTAAATAGAATAGTAAAATAACTTGTATTTGTCATTTCTCAGTAAAAGGGTATAAAATTCCCCAACATTAATAGTTACCATTCTCTAGTTAACTATAATTGCTTGATAACCTTCAACATACACCATTGATGTTGTGACACATGTACACTTTTATAAGGGAAAGTTTACTAATATTCCCACTCTAATTGTTAATAGCTAGGTATTACGTAAAAAATACATGTTGGTTAAGGTTACCAATAGGTTATCAAAACTTTTTTTTTTGGAGTGGGGAGGGGGGCCAAGAGGGGATTTCTTCCTTTAAAATTAAGAGAAACATTGTGACTAGAGTGATAAAATTTATAAATCAAGCACTATAATTGGCTTTCTTAAATGGTGATGGAAATGGGTAAACTCAAAGGTGAAACTCGTTGAAATGTAGCACACAGAAAATTGGTTGTAGGCAATGCGAAATATTTTTGTAGCACCGTTTTAATACCTATATGTGTTGCGAAATATTTTCATAGCACTTCCAAAAACTCTATTTTCGAGATCTTAGAAGGGAAAAAGACTTGGTCCTCTGCAAACTTGATTCTCTGCCATCATAACACATCATCGATGCTTAGGAATGATCTCCTCTTGTCTCTCCTTGACATAGTTCTCCATAATTGATTTAATGGTCTTCCCTACCATAAAAAAAAAATGTGTAATTACGTGCAAAACATAGATGCTGCAAAATTGATCCAGATTTAAATAGGAATGCAACAAATTACAAAGATAATGATAAACACACAGATGCAATGAAAATAATACTTCATTTGATTAATGTAAAATACTGAAATATTCTTACAAACATCAATGGAAGTAAACGAGCTAGGGCGATGGTAGCTTATCTCTGAGAAGAGATGTGGCAGCTACATGCCTATAAACTATGTTACAATGAGGCTTGAAGGCCTATTTATTGTTGAGTAACAATGGAAAACCCTAAACATCCAAAAACCTAACCCTAGACGATGAAACACCAAATCGTGGGCCCCGTTTGGGTAAATTGGTGCATAAACTTCCCGGGGTCATAACGTTGGCATATGATGTTTGTTTGACATGCACAATATCTCATTAGAAATATCTATCTGAGAAATACAACTTTGGGAAGAGAAAAATTGGAACCATGTTGCTCCCAATTTTCCCAGAACAACATTGTTTAGGGCCTAAAAATAGCTCTCGAAGTTCACAACTCGAAAAACTGCTAAAAATAATAAACTGTGCTACAATTAAGGAAATTAAAAAGCTGAAAGAAACAATGGGGGGGTCCAAGTGGTCTTAGCAGGTGGCCACCAATATCCACGTAGATCATTCCTCCCCCCTTAGGAAGAAATGGTTCCCATTACGTTGAGTTCTTCCATGAGATGAGGAAACTTGTGCTGAACTTGGTCCTAGGTGAGCCACTTGCCCTAGCGAAGGAGTTGGCCTACTTTGACAACTTGATACAGTTGGGTATTCGACTAGCGAGTGTGCTTGATCTGTGTGTCCATGATCCAATTAGTTGCTACTTGTTCCATGCAATCTGGATTTAACTTTGTGGGTGTGAGCTATTCTGCAATGTTGGATGTGTCTAGTAATGGCACAAAGTATGGCCGAAGGTGGTCCACATTGAATACTAGGTGTAGGCCAAGGAATGGGGGATTGTTGAGCTCAAATGCATTGTCTCCCATGGCCTTGGTAATGGTGTAAGGACCATATTGGAGAGGTTTTAGTTTCTGATAGGCTCTGTTAAGGCGTTCCTTTTGCAAATGCAACTAAACTTTATCACCCACCTGAAACGTGTGTGGAAACCGATGTTGATCATGCCGCTGCTTGTACTTGCCATTTGATTTATCCATAATGTTAGGGACCTGCTTGTGAATATGTTCGATGTGCTCAATGAAGTTGTTTGCCTTATTTGTTCCAGACTCGATATGAGCCGAATCCGCGTGAGTAGGTGCAAATTGAATGGCCACATCAATGAGACACTGTAGTGTCCTATCTAGGGTGCTAGATTGGGCTAAATTTATTATCAACCAGGGTGTGTATACTTAGAGTCGTGTGCCTAAAATATATAGACATAAAGGATCTACTCTAGACCTATGATTCCTAATTATAGTGCTGAGACTAGATCTAATGTTAAACTATCAATCAAAGCTTTAACTAAACATCAAACCATATGTCATTAACAACTAAAATGCAATCCATAACATGCTGTGTATCACTATATTTAAAGGCTTCGGTCCCCTTACAGAGACACCAAACATGAAACCCTTGTTTAATGTCACTCAACAGTCATGAATATTTATTGTAAGCATGCAAAGTAAAAATCATAAGCATCCTCCATATCAGTGCTTTACAAAGCAACCCTGGATCGAATCCTTTACAGGATATGATTCACAATCCAGATGAGGGTTTGTTCAAGCACATACACAGACATTCATAAACACAAACGTAAGCATCAATCAAATCCCTGAGCATATAAATCGATAACATTCAAACGCTTGACTGTAAAATATAATTAAAATCACAATGTAAATACAATGCAAACGTAATTAAAACATCGGTATACCATGCACGCAGGGCCCGTCCGCGTTCTTGGCACACCGAGATAGTTACTCCACGATCACGGTATTAAACAATGCACAGAGATTGTAATGCAATCTTATATTAAATCAAAAGCTCTGTTCTGAAGCGACAAGGAATGTATATAAAATGTAAAGGTCTGCAATATCAAAAAGGTAAACGAACATATATCCAGGTTCGGCCTTTTAATTACATACATCACATCCTTTGAAAAATGGATGTTTATCCATGGGCGGATGCTGCTGCTTTTGTAAAAACGCAAAGATGTCCGTATCCTAACTTACGCATATAAAAACTAGGAAACAACTAAAAATCGAATTGACTGTAACTGAGTGCTGTTGCTCCCTTTGTGCCAACATGCCATAGTTGACTAGGCATTGACCGCGCATATAGGATGGATTTTTCCGCTGCGGGATAGGTGCTTGTCCATGCTTGGACATTCCTCTTTTCGCCCATACCTTTTGCTCTGGCCTAGCTGTCATGCCACATGTCAAACGATAAGCCATTTATAGGTTGTTGAGACTTCCTGTAGTTATTTAGGCCAAAAATCCTAATTTATTAACACAAAACCCCTAAATCAATTTAAATGTAATTCAACAACTATAAACCTATTAATTAATTAATTTCCAAGGCATTTGAGGGAAAAATGGTGAGAAGAGGTAGGAAATGGTCATGTTTTGGGAGGGAAAAAGGGGTCATAGAATAGTACCAACATCTCTCCCCGACTTAATGACTTAGCATGTCCTCATGCTAAGCCTGAAGTGCTTCCTTTAAACTCAGTCCCTGCCTGTACCTCTGCTGCCTTGAGTAATGTGTCTACGTTCTTCTTCACCTGGGCATCTTTTTGGTCATGGAGCTCTTGCTTCAGTCTTCTGTACTTTTCCTTGAGGGTCTTCTTTTGGTTGTACCACTTGGTGGCCTACTTGCAAATGTCTGTCTGCTCAGCTTCCAGCTCATTAACCCGCTCTTTTAACTTTTCATTTTTCTTTTGAAATTCTTTGCTCTGTGTACGGAGCATTTCATTTTCCTTTTTAATAACTTTCTCTAACATATTGGCCTCAATGAGCTCCTCTTTTAGTTTTTCGATTTGTCTCTCTAATTTCTTCTGCTTCTTACTAGGAGGTGGTGACCCTCTTTCCTTTTTGTTATTGCTCTCAACCTCTATATCAGCTCCTAGGGGTGAATGGCTTTCAATATCCACATCCGCTCCTGGCCCTGGTGGTGAATGATCACTGCTCTGAATGTCCATCTGTATAGGTGCATTAGATTCTTCTTGTAACTGAACTTTTGATGCCCTTCTTGTTCTTCTTGAGTAAGTGGTGAAGACTTTGTCTTGTTCTGCCCTTTTTTCATCTTCCTTTCTCATTTGTCTGGTCCTTATGCTGCTCACAGGTGGGGGTATCTTGTTAGCTCTGGATGATGTTGGAATCTCCTCATCAATGTCTTTCATAAACCCTGAGTTCTCTTGTGATTTCTCTTTGTCTTCCTCATCCCTGATTTGGTTGGCAGCTAAGAACTCCTTCCATGTTTTCCCTCTTCTTTGCATTTCATCTTCAATGAGAATTTTGATTAAACCAAAATGGTATAAACTTTTGTCCTCATTTCCTTTCT
>APFE031395993.1:167672-185893 GCA_000404065.3 Pinus taeda | reverse complement strand
TTTTGTCAAAACTGTTTGGAAAAGAGAAAGGAAATTGCTGTAAGGTGGTGATTGTTAGTGGAAGAACACACAACTTTGTGTCTAGAAAAGAGGTGGACAAATTGAATCTGAAGAAGATGAAGCATACACATATTAAAATGTGTCATGGCTTCAAAAGGGTCATCAATTGTTGGTGAATGAACATTGTGAAGTAGAGTTGTAGATAGGTAGCTACAAAGGCAAAGTGTGTGATATCATGCCCATGGATGTGTGCCACATTCTATTGGGTAGACTATGGTAGTTTGAGAGAGGTGTTGTGCATGATGGGAAAAAAAGCATATACAAATTCTATAATGAAGGCATCAACCGTACCTTGTTGTACAAGCAGAGGGGAAATCAAAAAGCACTAATTCCAAGGCATTGTTGTTGAGTTGGAAATAATTTTTTCAATAAATGGAGGATAATGAAGTGAGATTTTCTTTGGTTTGTAAACCTAGGATAATTATTATTTCCACTGCTATGACTAATTTTCCTTTTGAAATTCAAGATATATTGAATGAGTATAGTGATATTATAGTGGATGACTTACTAAATAAGTTTCCACCTATGAGGAGTATAAGTCATCATATTGACTTGATACTAGGAGCAAGTCTACCAAAAAAAGTTGCATATAGAATTCCCCCTTAAGAGAATGAAGAAATCAGAAAGAAAGTTCAAGAGTTGTGGGACAAAAGACTAATCAAAGAAAGCCTTGGTCCATGTCTAGTGTTGATAGTGCTTAGCACTAATAAACATGGTGGTTGGCACATGAACAACATCACAATCAAGTGTGAATCTCCTTTACCTCACATAGATGATTTGTTGGAATGTTTGAGTTGTGCTAGTTGTTTCTCTAAGATTGATCTCAAGATTGGATACCATCAAATTAGAATGAGAGAGGGAGATGAGTGGATGACAACCTTTAAAAAAAGTATGGGTTGTATGAATGGTTGGCCATGCCATTTATGCACCCAATAACTTCATGAGATTAATGAATGATGTCTTAAAGGAGTTTATAAGGAAATTTTTGATTGTATGTCTACATGAAATTTTGGTTTATAGCCAGTCCAAAGAATAACACTTGAGGGCTATGTATTAGAGAAGTTGTAACAAGAGAAATTACTTATCAATTTGAATAAATGTTCATTCCTGAAGAGAGAGTTTGTGTACTTAGGCTTTATTATATCCAAGGATTATGTGAAGATGGATCCTGAGAAGGTAGGATATATTTTTAATTGGCCCTCTCCTAAAAGCATTTTTGAAGTTAGAACCTTTCATGGTTTGGCTAGTTTTTACATGAAATACATTAGGAATTTCTGCAAGATACATGCTCCAATTGTGGAGACAATAAAGAAAGGAAAAACTTTATTCCATTGAACTAGTGAAGGAGAAAAAGGATTTCAATTGTTGAAGAAGAAGATCACTAAACAAATTATTCTAGTGTTGCCAACTTTTGACAAGCATTTCCAAGTGAAATGTGATGCTAGTGGAGAAGTGATTGGATCTATGTTAAGCCAAGAAGATAAGCCCATAGCCTATTTCAGTGAGAAATTGAATAAGTCGAGAAGGATATATTATTCTTAAAACAAGGAGTTCTATGTTGTGCTTCAAGCTCTAAAGAAACATAGAACTTATTTAATGTATAAATAATTTGTTTTGTACACATATAACCATCCTCTATAGTACAACATGGAAAAACTAAAATTGAGCAAAAAACATGTCAATTGGATAAACTATCTCAAAAATTTTAATTTTTTTTTTAAAGCACGTTAGTGGCCAAGCTAATAAAATTGTTGATGCTTTGAGCAGGAAGAATATAACTATGTAGGAAAGTTAAGTCAAGATCATGAGGTTTGACATCATGAAGGAGTTATATGAGCAATATGGAGATTTTAAAGAGGCTTATAAATGTTGTAAAATCCCAATAATCTAAAATAGGAGTCTCTGGCTTGATTACATGCTTCAAAAAGGATTACTATTCAAAACCAACCAGCTATGTATTCCAAACTATTCGATGAGCAAGAATTTAAATAAAGAGAAGCATAGTGGAGGACTTGCTGGACACTTTGAACATGGAAAGATGTACAAGAATTTAGAACTTTTTTTTTCCAAAGATGAGGACTGATGTGTAGAAGTTCATGAGAAACTATAGAAGTTTCCAACATGTGAAAGGGAAAAGTTAGAATACAGGGTTGTATAGACTATTAACAATTCTAGACAGGCCATGGGATTTGATAAACATGGACTTTGTATTAGGTTCACGAAAAAATCAAAAGGGTAATTATGCGATCTTTGTTGTAGTAGACATAGTTTCAAAAATGGCTCATTTCCTTCCCTTTTTAAAACATACGATGCTACCCATGTTGCTAATTTGTTATTTAGAGAAGTGGTGAGACTACAGGAAGTTCCCATGAGCATTGTCTCAGATAGAGACACCAGATCCTTGGGACATTTTTGGAAGACTTTATGGAAGAATATTGGAACTAAATTGAGCTTTAGTTCAACATATCACCCTTAGACTAATAGGCATACTGAAGTAGTTAATCAAAGTTGGGGGAATATCTTGAGGATATTTTTTGGAGACCATCTTAAGCAATGGGATAAGGTGCTTGCCCATGCTGAAGTTTCCTACAATGGTTCTCCAAACATAAGAATTGGTCAAATTTCGTTTTAGATTATGTATTGAATGCATTCAAGAGGAGTGAATGAACTCAGAAACTTGGGGAGGGCAGACCATAAGAGTGCAACAACAAAAGGTTTTGTTACAACTGTGTAGGAGATCACTGAACAAGTGAAACAAAATTTACAACAAAACAAACTCAAATAGAAGACCAAGGAATATATTAAGAGGAGAGAACAAAAATTTGAAGTGGGAGACTTAGTATTGGCACAATTGAGGAAGGAAATATTTCCTAAAGGAGAGTATAATAAACTCAAATTAATGGAAAATGATCATTGAAAGATCCTTAGGAAATTTTCATCCAATGCATATGAGATAGAGTTTCCACCAAGGATTGACATCTCTCACATCTTCAATGTTGTAGATCTATACAAGTATCTTCCTGATGAGGAGGTACAAACATCATATGACAATGGATAACAATAAATTTAGTTTAGCAATAGTTACCAACAACAAAGACTTTGCAACTAGATAGGATTTTAGACAAAAAACTGACTAAGAAGATCATTGACAAGGAATACTATGAGTATTTGGTTAAGTGGAAGGATCATGTAGTGGCTGATGCAACTTGGATGACCACCACATTACTAGAGAAAAGTGGTAAGCATGTTGAAGACTTCATGGGATGGATCCCATGAATTCTTTGTTCCTTGTGAGTATGATGCAAGGGCAGTCGTAAATGTAATTGACTAAGAGGTCAAAATCATTTAGGAGAGGAGTTCGTTACTCAATATATGGATTTTTACGCATCTGAACCAGCACTATGTAGTCATATAATTAGTGGATTAATAAAATAAGCAGAGAGTGTGGAGTACAGTGTGATTTCCTGATAAAATATTGTAAGCAATCCTTTTATAATCATTTCCCTTCATTTAAATTGATCGTGTGTGTATATATATAGTATAAATATATTATAATATATATTATAGATATATATTATTTTATTTAGTTAGTTATTTACTAACCAACATAGAACGCGAGAGGAAAGTAGACCAACATAGTCGGCATAAAGGTTGATAAGTGGCCATGAAGAATTGTTGAATCCTCCTAGAGGTAAAAGGGTGTGCACACTTTTTAAGGGTGTCTGGGTGTTGTGGCCAGCAAAAACTCCCCCTTTTGTTCATTTAAGTGTTGTTCAAAATACTAAATGAATGGGGATCCCTAGTTAAATTTTTAAGAAAAAGCAAGTTTTTCCTTTCTTCAAAATAAGGTTACCATCGTAAGCTTAGAAAGGTCTTTTGAATATTTTTTAACCTAAGTTTACGATAAGGGAAATATCTTTAAAATTGCGTTGCAAAACAGATAGGAAACGCCTTCATTCCTCTATAATTTCAATGTGCACAAGACCCTCGTGTTAAGCATAACATTGCATCGCAACGAAGTAATGCTCATAAGGAAAAAATTCAAGATCTACCGATCTACGATAACACCAATCGCAAGATCGCATATCACAGAAATAAACTGGCAATATTTGGCAAACATTAAACTTCTGCGACTTGCGATGTTGCGATCGCTGCGATGGTGCAATCTGCAATGGCATAATCTACGATCTTGCGATTTGCGATGACATGATTTGCGATGGCCCGATCTTCGATGTCACGTAAGAAAATCATGAATCATTTAATCACGAATCCTTCGAGCATGCCATTCAAAGAAAAGCCACTTACCATAATCTGACTCAAGACCATGCGCTTTTAATGATAGTACAGGAATTATTTGTCAGTTATTAAACGAAATAAAGACGCATGCTTCTGTAAAGAATTACTTCACGTAAAGTGCCATATTTGATATATCTGTTGCATTTAAAACTCTCCCATCACCTTTCTTAATCAGTCATTTCCACTTCACTCGTAATCTGCAGGAACGAAGAGCTAAGACGATTCAAAGCCAAACGCAGGAGCAAATGGGAAAGAAAAATAAAGCTCAAGGCTCTGAGGTGTACAAAAGGACGAAGGAGATGGCGCCTTTGTATACAAACACTGCCTACAACAGAGACGCAGGAATTTCGACATGGGAAAGCATGTATAGGCTGCTGGAGGAAGAAAATCCTAGAGTAATGAAGGTTGATACTGCCGCGGGCTCACAACGCTCTTCCGAGGCATCCTTAGAGGAGCTAGCATGTTCATTTCTTCACCGGATAGCAGCTAGGCACAAAATTTTATCATATACAGATATGATCAAGTGGATACTTGACAATGCAGAGTTGAACAACAGACAATTCAAGGTTCAAGGACATGGGCTCATAGGTTCATTCACCGCGCAACACTTAAAGCTTATGTATCATCTTCCTGAACCACAGACGACTTACAATGCACAATTTGTCAAGAAATTCGCGGCAGAGAACCCAAACCTGGCAGAGACCACTAAAGATTGGTCCAGAAAAAAGGAGCTGCTCAAAAAGGACAAAAATGGTATGTACAGCACTGGTTCCCTCACCTCTCCATATTTTTTTGCTGCGGCCATGCTTTGCAGATTATTTGGGATGCCAGATATCAATAAATTTTCATCTGAATGGCTACCACTAATAGACGCTACCACAAACGCCGATATTATGGATTGGGCCAAGATATTTTATGATAATCTATACACGGTTGTTATGAATTACCGGTCTAAAAGATCCTTGTCTCAAAGGGTTTATCCTCCTTTTTATCTGTCTGCGTATATTATGGATTCTATTTGTTATGTGTCTAAATTCCCCACTATGGGTTGGAAATGGACTACCCAGGACCCGTTACCTATTCATGTTTATCATAAAGTGTTATGGGATTCCCAGTTCGCCCCACACTTCTATCAGATTTGTCACGAGATTATCTTACCCCTATATAGAATGATGTATGATGAAGAACCCCCGACGTGCTCACCCGAAGCGCAAATAGACATCATCCCCATCGCAAGATGGTTCGGGGAAGAATGGTTTACTTATATTAGAGTGTTTCGAAGCACTGTACCTCCACATGTCCTACCTCTATATATCCTCGATAAACTTTTGGCTTGGGAAATTACCTATCAGACCTGCTCAAAAGGCGGCCTGACCAAAGAACTAGAAGACAAGAAGAAGGCCATATGGCCTCAGTTTCCTATAGCTTGTGGGACCTTCTCATTGTTCGATGTAGGACACGCTTTCGCCGAAGTGGAGAATGTGACGTGTGTACAATTATTTAAATTCCCAGCTCATCCATTTGACCCAAATAATGTCGCCCATGATTTTACAACGAACGTCAAAGTAAAAGTATTCATTGGAAAGAAAGATTTGTTTGATGATTTGTTTCAGAGTAGGAGCTCACTCCAGGAAATTTTGCGGGAAGCTCGGTCAAAGTTGTCTCCAGATGACCTCCAAAGGTTCATGTTATACAGGGAAAGAAGGTTAGCCAGTGTTCCTGTAGAGAAGCTATGACTGGAGGCAGAATGGAAGCAGAAGGCGCAGGAAAAGGGAAAAGCGATCCAGGCATTGAACAGGTTAAATTGGGAGTGTTACTGGGCATACTTGGTCAAGCCACATAGTCAATGGATGACTATGAAATGCATCATAAACTCAGCTGAAAAAGTAGTGCCAGCTCTCATAGATTCTGTTTTCGAAGCCCAGCTCAGCACAGAAGTTGGCCAACTGACTCTTCTCAAGTCCATGATGAACACTTGCAGTTTTAAGGACCAAGTTCAGAAGTAGCTTATTTTTAGAAGTTTGTTTTTTCTTTTTATTAGATTAGAAAAAGGACGGTCATTTGAAAATCGTATCCTAAATTTTGTAAAGACACTATTATTAGAATTAGGAAGTAGTATTTTAACCATTCTCATGCATTTAGAGAAGGGTCCAGAGATTTGTCAAAAACGTGTCCTCGGAACATGCTCTTCTGCACCCTCAGAGGAGGTGTTGATGAATGGATGGATCGAGATTTATTAATGTTTGCATTTGATGTCTGCTATTGATGTTGCACTTTTGTACTCTTAGTAGATGTTAAAACAAGTAGAGATAAATCGTTTTTGCTTGAAGTTTGTGAGTAGGATTAGTCATAAATGGTACTTTTATCCCTTGGCCAGTTCTGCTTATATTCTTTAAGTGATATACAGTTTTCAGTTGTTTATATGTTATTGCATGAATGTATGAGTTACCATTTGGCACTTCTGTACGGTGGAGTCATTTATTTATGTCTGATATATGAATAACTTATTATGCGATATGCTGTTCACAATCGTTTTTCCTAACTTCTTATGCAAAGTGGTTTATCTTAATGGATTTATATTCTTATGATAGGTGAATGATCTTTATTACCAGTTGTTGTTTGAAATCTCTTTAGATCACATAATAGAAGATATACACCCCGTGTTAGCGTAGATTAGATGTGTTGTTTCTCATTATATTACAATAGCATAGAGTTAGTTTGAGAATCTGAATTAAATTAGCTTTAAAGTACTCTTAGATCAGCTTCATCCAACTCTACACACACAAACACCCTCAGATTGGGAAACTGGTACCATTATCCCCTGTCGGACCCGCTATACCAAACGGATAAGGAGCTGCCAACTGAGGTCCAGACCGGGTGGGTATCCCCCTTGTTGTCGACCCGATTTTCGGGGCTTCAACATATTTGGCGGTAGAAGGAGGGCCTGAACATAGTGTCTGTTGGAATGATTTTCAATTGTAACATTGGAATATGGATGGCTGCTCACAAACTTCCCATTTGGAGTTGCATCCATGTTCCTACCTCTTCCAACACTCCACCTGAAGTGGTAAGACTCTTGTCTCAGGTAAAATTCAATGGTAAGAATAATTCTTCTGCTTTTAATCATTCTCTTCAATTTGTTCCTGAGTTTCAAGTTATGATGTTCAAAGAATTGATGAAGGCATTTTATGCAGAATTTTTACTCTTACATTCACGGTAGAAGCTAGAAAATGGTGCAGAACCCTCCCAGTTGCATCAATTCACAGCTGGGACCAATTCGTCAAGACTTTCATTTTTGAATTTCTTTGTTATGACTATGACCAGGTATATGATGAAATTGATTATCTACGGAAACAAGATGAATCTATTAGGGATTTTAATATTCGATTTCATCTTAATTGTCTAAAGTACGATCTTGAAAGTGAACTCATAGATGATGAATCTTTAGATTATGCTGAACACTCCCTGCCTCCTATGTCTGATCAAGCAGAAATTAGTTCAAGTTTTGTCTCGTTCCTTTCTAATATGATCGAGAATTCCAATTTGAATATACAAATTGCTCATAATGAAGAAAGTCCCTAAAGCCTAGGAGTCATCCATGCTCTAATACAAGAAGACAAAAGCGAGAATGTTGGAGGGAAGCCTGCCTTGGAACCAGGAGATGACTTTGATACAAGGTCAGATAATATCATTGCAAATCAACAAATGTAGATGCCAAGGTTAGAACAACAAACTATTTCTCTTTCAAAAAGTATCAGTACACAAAGATATGATCTAAAGCCCGATTTCTATAATGAATTTGATGAATAAAGATTTTTCCATGATGATATTTTGAGATGCATTGTTTCATTATCACATTTTTCTCTTTATCCTGATGTTTTTAGTGATGATAATTTTCCCCTCTCAATATTAAAGATATCTCAAAAGACACAGAGGATTATTCAAATGAGTCATCATTAGGTTTTCAAGATAAAAAGACAGCTATAGAACATCATTTGATTATTTTCAAACAAGAACCACTTGACCTTCCTTGTCTGAAAATATATGAAAGAAAAGAAGAATCTAGGGAAACCTGTAAAATCATTTATGATGGTTACTTTGACAACGATGATGTTATTGATTTATTTCATGTAACCCATCAAAACTCAGATAATGAGAGATATTCTAATTCGGAAATCATGTCATTCAATCCTCATTTCAAAGCAAAATATCATTTGCCTGATTTTACTATCCAAGACAATATCCCAATCTATGATTCATATCATGAAGAACCCTCCATGCCTGTTCACAATCATAACATGTCTTCTGATTCAGAAGACCTGTCCAGTTCCTCTGAACAACAAAATATTCCAAGCCAATCCCAGTTGTGCTGTAACACTATTTGTACAGATAATCATTTCTTCCTTTCTCACTTGCACTCATTTTGTACAAAATCGGATTGTGTTTTAAATTTTCAGACTTTTGATAGATTACTCTGGTATGTCGAGCACCTTATCAAGGAACATTCAAAAGACGAGCTACTATTTTGGAAAGCTAAACTGTGTCAAGGAAGTTCAAAACTTCCTGTATTACAAGATCATCAATCCATAACAAAAATTCATCCTCATTTTTACGATCCAATAGATATCCAGTTGGAAAGAAGTTTTCATGAGAAAGAAATTTCGTACAGAATTCCAACTGAAGTAATACATTCTTATTCCACATCCAACATTAACAGTCCAAGAAAAGTTTTGTTCTTAACATTGATGTTGGAAAGTTACATACGTGTAGGAATAAAAATGAGAAGATGGCTCCACTGGAAATATCATTTCACCTAGTCAAATTTTTATATATAGTTAGAATAGGAGTAGGAGTAATTTAGCTAGGTTATTAGGTTTACTTTTAATAGTTGGTAGGCAAAATAAGAGAAGAGATTATCCCTGTTCTCTACATAACCCTAGAGAATGTCTACCTCTCATTTCGTTAAATAGTTTTTCTCCATAATAAAATTTGCTTTGGTTAGCAGCATTTGACATTTACTAAAGACACCTTTTCTCTATCAAGATTTTGAACTTGTGCTTCTATAAATAGCAAATCTTTTTGGAAACTTGATCTTTATTATCAATAGAACTTTAACCCATATATGATACTAGTTTCAACTCCAAAAAATTTGAAGAAAGCAATATTAGTGAAGGAATTGTTTTACGTCAGTATAATGAAAGGCATCAATAACAAAATAAGGGTTCCCTGTGGAAACAACCATTTCCAAAGAAGCTCTATTATTGTCGTCCGGAATTTTCTTAAGGAAAAAAAAAAATTGACTTCCTCCCTGCTAAAGGAAATCGCAGCTTTCAGAGAAACAATTCGAGAAAACACTATATCTCAAAGAATAAGAGGTCTCATCACGAGCCGGCTTATCATGATCATAGATATTATAACTTGCTGACTTTGCCAATACTGTCCACCAAAACAGGGCAACGACTCAAGATTGTTGCAATCAAAAGACAAGGGGTCTCATCACGAGCCAACTTATTTAGCAAAAGTGTAAATCAAGTGAATGATTATGTCATAATTTGGCCACAAAACCAATACATTGTTCTTTAGAGAATAAAAAAAAAAAAAAAAAAAAGTGTCAGAATGGCTTTTTCTTTGAAAAGTTGTAAATAACCTTAAGCAGGATAAAGGATCATTACTGGGTAATAAGTAACCCTATCGAGGCTATGGACGCCTGCTGGCAGCAGAGGCTCTACCTGCAACAAAAAAGCATATTTTAAAAAGACTGCTATACAGGGAAGACTTTATTTTAATTTTTATTTCAAGACCAAGTAATGGCTGATGTAAATGCAAGGACAAGCTAAGGATACAAGTAATTAAAATAGAAAGGGGTTGAAACAAAATATCATTGACAGTTTGAAGTATAATATGTTTTATCTTTCTATAATAAAGTTTAAGTTTTCTGAGAGAATTTTTTGTTTTCGGAAGTTTGAAAAACGTCAATAGAAGATCAGAGATAACTAGTTCTCCCAAGTGAATCGCCAATTGTTGTGGCTAGCAACAACCCCCCCTTTTGTTCATTTAAGTGTTGTCCAAAATACTAAATGAATGGGGACCCCTAGTTAAATTTTTAAGAAAAAGCAAGTTTTTCCTTTCTTCAAAATAAGGTTACCATCGTAAGCTTAGAAAGGTCTTTTGAATATTTTTTTAACCTAAGTCTACGATAAGGGAAATATCTTTAAAACCGTGTTGCAAAAAAGATAGGAAACGGCTTCATTCCTCTATAATATCAATGTGCGCAAGACCCTTGTGTTAAGCATAACATCGCATCGCAATGAAGTAATGCTCAAAAGGAAAAACTTTAAGATCTACCGATCTGTGATAACAATGATCGCAAGATCGCATATCACAAAAATAAACTGGCAATATTTGGCAAACATTAAACTTCTGCGACCTGCGATGTTGCGACCTACGATGTTGCGATCTGCGATGTTACGATCGCTGCGATGGCGCAATCTGCAATTGCGTAATCTGCGATGTTGCGATTTTCGATGACACGATTTGCGATGGCATGATCTTCGATGTCACGTAAGCAAATCATGAATCATTTAATCATGAATCCTTCAGGCACGCCATTCAAAGAAAATCCACTTACCATAATCTAACTCAAGATCATGCACTTTTAATGATAGTAAATGAATTAGTTGTCAGTTATTAAACGAAATAAAGACGCGTGCTTTTATAAAGAATTACTTCACGTAAAGTGGCATATTTGATATATATGTTGCATTTAAAACTCTCCCATCACCTTTCTTAATCAGTCATTTCCACTTCACTTGTAATCTGCAGAAATGAAGAGCTAAGATGATTCAAAGCCAAACACAGGAGCAAATGGGAAAGAAACATAAAGCTCAAGGCTCCGAGGTGAAGGAAAAGACGAAGGAGATGGCGCCTTTGTATACAAACACTGCCTGCAACAGAGACGCAGGAATTTCGACATGGGAAAGCATGTATAGGCTGCTGGAGGAAGAAAATCCTAGAGTAATGAAGGTTGATACTGCCACGGGCTCACAACGCTCTTCCGAGGCGTCCTTAGAGGAGCTAGCATGTTCATTTCTTCACCGGATAGCATCTAGGCACAAAATTTTATCGTATACGGATATGATCAAGTGGATACCTGACAATGCAGAGTTGAACAACAGACAATTCAAGGTTCAAGGACATGGGTTCATAGGTTCATTTGCCGCGCAAGACTTAAAGCTTATGTATCATCTTCTTGAACCGCAGATGACTTACAATGCACAATTTGTCAAGAAATTCGCAGCAGAGAACCCAAACCTGGCAGAGACCACTAAAGATTGGTCCAGAAAAGAGGAGCTACTCAAAAAGGACAAAAACGATATGTATAGCACTAGTTCCCTCACCTCTCCGTATTGTTTTGCTGCGGCCATGCTTTGTAAACTATTTGGGATGTCAGATATCAATAAATTTTCATCTGAATGGCTACCAGTAATAGATGCTACCACAAACGCCTATATTATGGATTGGGCCAAGATATTTTCTGGTAATCCATACATGGCTGTTATGAATTACTGGTCTAAAAGATCCTTGTCTCAAAGGGTCTATCCTCCTTTTTATCTGTCTGCGTATATTATGGATTCTATTTGTTATGTGTCTAAATTCCCCACTATGGGTTGGAAATGGACTACCTAGGACCCATTACCTATTCATGTTTATCATAAAGTGTTATGGGATTCCCAGTTCGCCCCACACTTCTATCAAATTTGTCACGGGCTTATCTTACCCCTATATAGAATGATGCATGATGGAGAACCCCCGAGGTGCTCACCCGAAGCGCAAATAGACATCATCCCCATCGCAAGATGGTTCGGGGAAGAATGGTTCACTTATATTAGAGTGTTTGGGAGCACTGTACCTCGACATGTCCTACCTCTATATATCCCCAATAAACTTTTGGCTCGGGAAATTGCCTATCAGACCTACTCAGAAGGTGGCCTGACCAAAGAACTAAAAGACAAGAAGAAGGCCATATGGCCTCAGTTTCCTGTAGCTTGTGAGACCTTCTCATTGTTCGATGTAGGACACGCTTTTGCTGGAGTGGAGAATGTGACGTGTCTACAATTATTTAAATTCCCAGCTTGTCCATTTGACCCAAATAATGTCGCCCATGATTTTACAATGAACGTCAAATTAAAAGTACTCGTTGGAAAGAAAGATTTGTTTGATGATTTGTTTCAGAGTAGGAGCTCACTCTAGGAAAATTTGCGGGAAGCTCGGTCAAAGTTGTCTCCAGATGACCTCCAAAGGTTCATGTTATAGAGGGAAATAAGGTTAGCCAGTGTTCCTCTAGAGAAGCTACAACTGGAGGCAGAATGGAAGCAGAAGGTGCAGGAAAAGGGAAAAGCGATCCAGGCATTGAACAGGTTAAATTGGGAGTGTTACTGGGCATACTTGGTCAAGCTACACAGTCAATGGATGACTGTGAAATGCATCATAAACTCAGCCGAAAAAGTAGTTCCAGCTCTCACAGATTCTGTTTTCGCAGCCCATCTCAGCGCAGAAGTCGGCCAACCGACTCTTCTCAAGTCCATGATGAACACTTGCAGTTTTAAGGACCAAGTTCAGAAGTAGCTTATTTTTAGAAGTTTTTTTTTTCTTTTTATTAGATTAGAAAAAGGACAGTCATTTGAAAACCGTATCCTAAATTTTGTAAAGACACTATTATTAGAATTAGGAAGTAGTATTTAACCCTTCTCATGCATTTAAAGAAGGGTCCGGAGATTTGTCAAAAACTTGTCCTTGGAACATGCACTTTTGCATCCTCAGAGAAGGTTTTGATGAATGGATGGATCGAGATTTATTAATGTTTGCATTTGATGTCTGCTACTGATGTTGCACTTTTGTACTCTTAGTAGATGTTAGAACAAGTAGAGATAAATCGTTTTTGCTTGATGTTTGTGAGTAGGATTAGTCATAAATGGTACTTTTATCTCTTGGCCATTTCTGCTTATATTCTTTAAGTGATATACAATTTTCAGTTGTTTATATATTATTGCATGAATGTATGAGTTACCATTTGGCACTTTTGTACGGTGGAGTCATTTATTTATGTCTGATATATGAATAAATTATTATGCGATATGCTGTTCACAATCATTTTGCCTAACTTCTTGTGCAAAGTGGTTTATCTTAATGGATTTCTATTCTTATGATAGCTGAATGATCTTTATTACCAGTTATTGTTTGAAATCTCTTTAGATCGCATAATAGAAGATATACACCCTGGGTTAGCGTAGATTAGATGCATTGTTTCTCATTAGATTACAATAGCATAGAGTTAGTTTAAGAATCTCAATTAAATTAGCTTTAAAGTACTCTTAGATCAGATTCATCCAACTCTACACACACACACACCCTTAGATTGGGAAACTGGTCCCATTATCCCCAGTCAGACCCGCTATACCAAACGGATAAGGATCCGCCAGCCAAGGTCCGGACTGGGTGGGTATCCCCCTTTTTGTCGACCCGATTTTCAGGGCTTCAACACGAGGATAACAACTGATGGAGTCGGGGTAAAAACACTTGACAAAAGTATTTCCCATCTCTCGAAGTCTGTTGCCCTTGAGGTTTCCATTGTGCGCACTTAATGAAAATGGAGGATTCAAGCCTTAAGTGTCAGGAGCTATGGAGTGGGCCCATGCTTGTGGGTTAACACATAAAGTTTGATCTTGATGGTTATTGTAAAAAGCTTGAGCCCAATGGTTTTATTGAAGGTAAACCCTCCTCCTTTTGATTACTTACAACATTCTTGGATCTGGTGGCTATATATGAATAGATCTTGGCCACGGTGGTTCTTGATTTGAAGCATTTTGGGCTTAGAGGCTTAAAGCCCATTCGCATAGAAATTTAAATGTTAAGGCCTACATTCAAGATCAAAACACATTTGGTAAGATTAAAATTTTATTACCTTAGCATAGTTACCAATCAAAAGGGAACTAATGCAGGAGCATCTGAGCACCCCTCATTAAAATCAGAATTCAATGCTGTGAAAGAGGGAATGTGGACACCCATTATGAACGAGGGAAAATTCTGTTAAAATAGGCCAGAATTGATGGAATAGATAAGTCTTTAGAAGGCTTAATTAAATGTAATTATCTTCCATGTATGCGTATAGAGAGATTTAGGGGTTTGATTCAACGATTTTAGGAGAAGATCATAGATCTAGAATGATCCATGATTCCGTAGTTATTTCTATAAATTGTGTAACTGTGTGTTGTGATAGGGGAGAGATTGGATATACTATAGCCATAGGAGATTTGTGCCTAAGGCTAGGATGCCTTAGACTGTAATCAATTCTGTATATAATTGAAATATTACGTGTTTTATGTATCTGTATATTGGTTTTCCTATAGTTTATATGTATGTGTTGAAAGAGTTAAATGTCGTGTTATAAGTTTACTAATCGACCATCAATCACTATAAGGATCGATGGCGATCCAAAGACAATGCAAGAACTATAGTATGGAGTGATGTGAGTGTAAATATGAAGTTCTATGAACTTCGCCTTAAACAAGTAAGGCAGATTTAAATGTGAATTATAATGTAGTTCCACCGATAAATGAATGAGATCAAGTCAATAGTGGAGATTGATTAAACACAACAAACACTGTCAGATCGTCTAGATCGACGGATAGTATTAGCGGACTGAAGGAAATCCGGGAGTAGATCTAGATTGTCCAATCAAAAGATCCATAGATCTAACGATCATCACATGGTCACAAACGCTGAGGTCTAATTGTAAAAACTGACTCGATGAACTCATTAAAAAGAGTTTGTAGTTCCGAAGGATCGGGTCGTCCGTTTGAAGGTGATCGAATGCATATTGCGTATAGACAAGCATGGGTGTTAATTCAAAAAATGGACACGATGAGGGTTTATACAACAAGGTTAAAACCTCGTTGAGTTCCATCCATCCAAACCATTCATTGTGGGATTGATCAGATGGTAATCACACTTGGAAGTGCGTGCGGATTAACATTTTGGGCGGACTCAATATGTTATCAACGCGAGTTAAATTTATTTGAGATCCAGGCTTATGCATTCAAGGTGGGACTGAAATTCATTGGTCGGGTTATGTTGTATTCCATTGTTTGTTTGTTTCCAATTTTAATGCAAAGTGCGCCTATTAAAACACTTCTGACGTAAACGTGGGCCCATAACACATAGGCCCACAAATAATTTTGTAAAGATACAGCTTTGCTGCGTAAAGCGGCTGAGCTGTCATCAAGTGGTATTAGAGAAGGGAAAATATTGCCTGTGAGAAGGAGTTTGTGAACAAAAGGAGGAGGTACAATTATGTTGAAGACTGGTGAGTTTTTGGTCTTTACACTGTCGTATAGATAGCGGCAACAGAAGGTGAGGAAACTTTCAAAAAGCTAGAGTATGGAGTGCTCATATGTTTCCAAAGAAGAGAGAACTAGAGAGATACGAAAAGAATAAGCTCAAAGGAGAGAAGCTTGGTGAGGCATGTGTAGCAGGGAGGACTTCTTACTGCAAATGTTTTGTTGCAGCGCACAGAAATATCATAAAGGAAATTCCACAGAGGATATGGGTAGAATTGCTAAGGGATGAAAGAGAAGCATATGATTGGAAGGTCATAAATTTTTGTACCTTTGGAGTCTGATGCAGGAGCATCCGAGAACCCTTCATTAAAATTGGAATTCAAAGCTATGAAAGAGGGAACATGGACAACCATTGTGAACCGGGGCAAATTCTGTTAAAACAGGGAAAAACTGATGGAATTGATAAGCCTTTAGAAGGCTTAATTAAATGTAATTATCTGCCATGTATGCGTATAGAGAGATTTAGGGGTTTGATTGAATGATTTTATGAGAAGATCATGGATCTAAAATGATCCATGATTCTATAATTATTTCTATAAATTGTGTAAATGCATGTTGTGATAGGGGAGAGATTGGATACAATGTAGTCGTAGGAGAATTTTTGACTAAGTTTGAGATGCCTTTGGCTGTAATCGATTCTGCATATAATTGAAATATTACATGTTTTGTGTATCTGTAGATTGTTTGCCTATAGTTTAGATGTATGCGTTGAAAGAGTTAAATGTCATGTTATAAGTTTACTGATCGACCATCGATCACTACAAGGATCAATAGCGATCCAATGATAATGCGAGAGCTTTTGTTTAGAGTGACGTGAGTGTAAACACGAAGTTCTATGAACTTCGCCTCAACCAAGTAAGGTAGAGTTAAATCTGAATTATAACATAATTCCACTGATAAATGAACGAGATCAAGTCAATGGAGGAGATGATTGAACACAACAGAAACTGTCAAATCGTCTAGATCGACGGATAGTATTGGCAGAACGTGAAGGAAGACTGGGAGTAGATCTGGATCATCCGATCAACAGATCCATAGGTCTAACAGTCATTGTGTGGTCATCATCACCGAGGTTTAATTCTAAAAATGGAACCAATGAACTCGATAAAAAGAGTTTATAGTTTCTAAGGATCGGGTCGTCCATTTGAAGGTGATCGAACACATATTGCGTACAAACAAGTGCGGGCATTAATTTAGAAAACAGACACGATGAGGGTTTATACAAAAAGGTTAAAACCTCATTTAGTTCTGACCATCCAGATCATTCGTCGCGGGATTGATCGGACGGTAATTGCGCTCGGAAGTGCGCGTGGATTAACATTTCGGGCACACCTGATATGTTATCAATGCGGGTTAAATTTATTTGACATCCGGGCTTATGCGTTCAAGGTGGGACCAAAGTTCATTGTTCGGGTTATTTTGTATTCCGTTGTTTGTTTCTTTTTGGGTTTAACGCAAATTCCACCTATTAAAACGCTTCTGACATTAACATGGGCCCATAACCCACAAGTCCATGAATAATTTTGTAAAGATATAGCTTTGTTGCGTAAAGCGGTTGAGTTGTCATCAGGAACTATTCCCTCAAAATGGGTACTCTAGACCAAAACCCCCCAAAAACATGAAAAAACAACCCAAAAATGAAAATTGTGTATTCCACAACAATGTTTTCTTTTAGGGTAAATTTTCAATAATTTTTTTTAAATGAAAGTAAAAACCATTTTTTTTGCAAAATGGATGAAAAAACACTCTTAAAAATATAACTGTTGATTCTGGAATAATAAAAAAACGAGTTACAATTTTGACATTTTTTAGCAATGGAATTAAAGATAAAATATTTGGACTTTGAAAAACTATAAAATTCCAAAAGTTCTTAGACATGATGTTAAAGATAAAATATCATATCTCAAATCATGATAATTCCAACAATTTCCATCCAGGTTGTTAAAGATAAAATATCTTGACTCTAAAAAACCCTGAAATTGTAATTGTTTTCAACCATAGCATTAAAGATAAAATATAATGACTTATAAAAACATTAAAATCTTGATGATTTTTCAACCATGCAATTAAAACCAAAGATTATGACTACAAAAAATCTCAAGTTTTCAAAATATTTCAAGCATGACATTATGGAAAAAAATTATAACAAAAAACTTTAAAAATGAACACCCAAGACTAATTTATTCTTTAAATGTTGAATATATAATAATTTTAAAATCTTAGCCTAATACAAATCGATACATTACAACAAAAATTTAAAAATCAACCATCAAATTGACACGCGACGTAGGTGATCTCAACCCGTTGTAATTAAAACTTAAAGACCAACCATGAAATTGATACATTATGGGGCTAGACTCGATTCATTATAACAAAAAAAAAATTAAAATCAACTATCAAGTTGCCCATAATGGGATTGGGTTGGTAGACGAGCATTGACAAGGACGGTATAGAAAAAAAAAAAAAAAA
>APFE031395993.1:97114-161016 GCA_000404065.3 Pinus taeda | reverse complement strand
AGAGTCCGTGCCGATGCTTATTTAGCGACTCGATCCTATTATGTGCAATTTGATAGTTGATTTTAAATTTTTCGTTAAAATGAATCAAGTTTGCCCCACAATGTGTTAATTTTATGGTTGGTGTTTAAGTTTTCATTACAATTGGTATAGTTTTTCTTCTTTTTCTTTTTTTTGCAATGTATTTGTCTTAGGCTAAGATTTCAAAATTGTTATACATTTAGCATTTTTAAAAAATTACCCTTGGTATAATAACTCTTTCATTCAAGTGTTCATATTTAAAATATTTTTAGCCATAATTTTTTTTTTTTAATATTTTGAATATTTAAGATTGTTTTGTAGTCATAATCTTTGGTTTTAATTCCAATGTTGAAAAATGTCAATATTTTAATGTTTTTCTACATCGTGTTATTTTATCTTTAATGTTATGGTTGAAAACAATTATAAATATATTTTCTTAGCATCTTGCTTGACAATTGTTGGAATTTTAAAGTTTTTCAAAGAAATGATATTTTAAATTTAATGTCATGCTTAAAAATTGTGAGAATATTAAGACTTTTCAAACATGTGATATTTTATCATTAATATCATGCCTGAAAATCATTGGAAATTTAAAGCTTTTCAAAGTCCTGATATTTTATTTTTAACATCATTATTAAAAATCGTTAAAGACCTTGAAAAAAAAGATGTTATTCTGGCATCAACACTTTTTGATTTCAAAGTGTTTTTTGTTCCAAGAAAAATAGTTTTTATTGCTTTTTACTATTATTTTTAAAAAATGTTAAAAATTTAATCTAAAAAAAATGGTGATGCAGAATCAACACTTTTTATTTTTGGGTTGTTTTTTCATGTTTTTTTGGAATCTTTGGGGTCGGGTACCCGTTTTGAGGTAATAGTTCTCGTTTGAACAGTAACTATGTTTTATGTTCATTTCCACAAACCCACAATCTTAATCTTAAGAAAACCAAAGACTCGATAGAAATCTGATTACTCAGCTAGTTAAGTCTTATAATCATATAAATACATTCATTAACATATATGCAAAGACACTACACAATCCATAAGCATGTAAAAATTACATTCTAAAACCAAATTCACATGTACATGTTTGGCCTAATTATACATTCATTTGGCCATTAGTTTGCCCCTTATGTTTACAATATATATAATAACATATACAAACAAAATAAATTTTCCTACATTCATAAATTAATCCACATATCACTCATGATTTACAAGCTAGACTTGTTTTTGTCTTATTGACAAAATATTCCCTATCCATAACTTTTTTAAATCCTAAAAGCACCCCAATAATTTCTAAGATTTTAAAATTTTTCTTATCTTAACAACTTGATAATTGCTACTCATATTTTTTTCTCCTACAACATCTCATGATTTATTTCCTAAATTGTCCATTTCTTAAAAGGAAAATTTTATTTTTAAAAATCTTATTTACTAAATCTTATCTCTATAAATAGTTTTTTAAGAAATAAAAAACTTAAAATTATTTACAATAACAAAATAAAATTCATTTTCCATATTGAAACTCGATTTGGTTCTTTATCTCCAAAAGGCTTGATGACTTGGAAGATGTAATGCTCCTGCATCACTAGTAGCCTTGTTTTTCTAACAAATCAAAGTTTCATGTATTTTAATCATTTTTTGAAAAAAAAAAATTAGATTGTTTTAAAATTCATCAAAACTCCTAAAGGCTCCCATTACAAAGGTGTAACATCTAACTTTAGTATAGTTCCTATTGGATTTCGAGCCAATCTTGTCGTAGAAAGATAGGGCATATGAGTACCCTTTATCACATGAGAAGGCTTATCATAATCACTAAAAAAGTGGTGTAATTATTTTTGTATTCATCATAGAATTGACACATTAACACACTCTCTCTCTCTATATATAACCATCTTTTTTAATAAATTATAATATAATATACAATAATATCATTAAATTTTACATAGAAGTTTAAATAGATTAATAGCCAAATACATATTTATTTAACTTTTTTTTGAGAAAAGAAACTCTTAACTTTATTTAGCCAATAAAAAACCAAATTTACATTTTACATATACTGAATTACATTTGAGAAATAATGCCTCACAACTAATTAGAAAACACAAAAAACTGACAAGAAATCCTCGCCACAAAAATGGCATAAATCAGAAAATACGGGTGAATATAATCTCATAAGATAGGGCACAACCTGCCCTTCGAGCTCATCAAAATTAGCTAATATAAATAATTCTTTATCTTTATATTAATTTGAATAGAATGGGTATTAAATTTTCTTTTAATACTTTTATATTAGAATCTCAATAATATATATTGGTTAGATATCATTTTTGGGATTCAACTACGTTAAGTAAGTTATTCATCTATGACCATTTCCATGAGAGGTAGTCATAACTCACTAATTTCTCATGATTTTTGAATAGTCCACTTAGCATTCATTGCATCGGGTGATGCTCGCAGGGGTAAAGAAGTAGGACTGAAACTAGTGAAATGAATCACATGACGTCGACCATCACTTACGGGGCTTGCACCCAGTAACCAAGGAATTTCTCATGATTTTTGAATAGTCCACTTAGCACTCATTGCAATGGGTGTTCTTGGGCTTGCACTCGGTAACCAGGGAATTTCTCATGATTTTTGAATAGTCCACTTAGCACTCATTGCATCGGGTGATACTCACAGGGGTGAAGAAGTGAGATTGAAACTAGTGAAATGAATCACATAGCGTCAATGATCACTTCCGAGGCTTGCACTCAGTAACCAGGATTCCTTGGAAGGTCCTCCATCCCAGATCGCCTATGGCTCAAGCGTGAGTGTGAAGTTTTCGCCACAATCAAGCCCACTTAGCTTGCTACCCCATTTAATGGTTTTGTGGATAATAAATCAGCATTCTTAATTAAATTTTTGGGAAAAAAATTATGTTTATAATATTCTAATTTTTTTTATGATCGTATTTTTCAATTAATTTGGTTCGAAACTCAATCAAATTTTATCGGGATGAGTTATAGAGGATACATAATTCAAGTATTGCAAAAGAAGCATGACATTTATTATAATAAAAAATAATTTTAGAAAACAAAAAATCAAATATTAACAAAATTTATATTGCAAAAAGCCCAAATGATAAAATAGTGAAACATGTTTTTATGCTCCGTTCTCTCATCCTTTCAAGTTCAGGAAGTTGCTTTAATACCAGTTTTGATGTTTCTCACGAAGTTGCTTTCATGCTAGCAGTTTCGATGTTTGCGGCCAGTTTTTGTCGTGTATGATAATAAATATAAATATGGTGTCCGTAGCTGAATTCCAGAGATATTTCCATGGTGCCCAGCTAGCGTGACAGCTTTCACGTATATATTATATTATTACATAATGCCACAGAATCATTGACAGCTTAAAAAAAGGTTTGGGAAAATCGGAACGCTAAATCTCTTTGGACTTTTGATCTCATGGGAAAATCACGACCACATTCTCAGAGCTGCTGCTGATGGCCTCAAACGGTATGGAGAGTTAATTCTATGGCTTTTGCGCTTTAATAACTTAAAGTGATATTCCAGGTTTGGGATTGTTTTTCCAGGATTTTTTTCTTGAAATGGTTTCATTTAACTTTTTTTGGTGTTAAATTACAAAAAATCATTCTTCACATGTTTCTCAAGCATTTCCTATTAACTGTGCTTACCTGAAACATTGCAGAGATTGCCAATGGAAATGGTCCCACTTGCGAAAAATCAAGCAAGAAGGGGGGCAGTGTATGATGAAGAAGATTGCGGTAAAATCTGCGTAAAGAAAGAGAACGCGAGCGATGGTAAATGCCACGCCTCGGGTTGCTTCTGCTACTTCGATGGCTGCTGCCATTTGTCAGACTAATGTAATATGAAAATCAGAACGAAGATGCTTATTATCAGTATGCTTCTCATGGCTGTAGCAGTGATAGTCTGCTAAGCTAAATAAATCACTCTGAGTCTGGTTGAATAGAAGGATTGTCTGTGTGATCTTTTGAGCCCCAAGACTACCATGGCATAATAAGGGGCATGGGGTCTTGTATTGCAATTCTCGCTGTGGGACACTTGTTAACGCGTGCTATCTCAGATAAGCACACAACTCTGGTGTGGGCGCTATAGGGGTTTGATCTGCGACCTACTGGTCTGATACAATTTAACAAAGAGGGCAGGGTCCGAAACTGGAATCCTCTATTTTTGTGGGGAGTTGTCTATAATGCGATTTTTTTGGAGATTTTGGTCACGGAATCTGGTGGAAAAAATGAGGTTAAATCTCGATTTTTAGCAGTTAAAAAGGTTTTTTAACTGCATATTTGGATTCAGCGCCCTGAAAAACCCCTGAGAGTCATTGATTGTGCAGAAAATAGCTATTAAACTTGTGATTCCAATGAATTGCTGCCGGATTTTAACTGGAAAAATCCGCCGGAAAAACTTTCAAAAAGTCACGTGGTTTTTGTGATGTGGAACCTCGTACCAGCAGGGACCACACTTCGTCGATGCTTGTGCACTTTTCAAATCCAGGATCGATTTTCTTATTGTTGTTCTTTGCGTTTGGATGGATACATAGATTCCCAATATAATAAATTACACCGCCATCGTGACCTATGCAGCTATTCAACCTCTCAGCAGGTTCCTTACGCTATTGATAATTTATACATAGAGAAATCAATACGGGGTTTCATTATATCCTCTTTTCACAGAACATCCATGAAAATTACATAACTAAACAAGGCAGGCTGCGTGGCAGCTAGTCCCTGCCTTTAGCAAGCCAGCAGCCATTGTCTGCTTTATTGCCTGCAAGATTATCTGAAAAAGCCATTGTTTTGCTTTATTGCCTGCATGATTATCTGAAGTGTCTGCATGTTCACTGGAGCCTCATGGCTTCCCTTGCATAGCCCCTAGACTCCAACCCCGAAGCCATTGTTTTGCTTTATTGCCTGCATGATTATCTGAAAAAGCCATTGTTTTGCTTTATTGCCTGCATGATTATCTGAAGTGTCTGAATGTTCACTGGAGCCTCATGGCTTCCCTTGCATAGGGCCTAGACTCCAACCCCGTGGATATATGCATGGCAGTCCAGATTGTTAATCGGCTGCCCGTGGATATATGCATGGCAGTCCAGATTGTTAATCGGCTGCGTTGCTATCCATTAGCATGATCTCCTTTGCGTTGGATAAACCGTTTGTATGCATGGCAGATAAACCATTAAAAATGGTATATAATAATCTTTCATGCAGATTCTTTTGACATAGAGGATAGCCATTAATATTGTCTGCATTAATGTTTTTGATATGTGATAAGATTTGCGTGGATATCCATTGGAGCGTTGATAACCTTGGCACGTTTTTATTGGTTTACGTGGAGGTCCCAGCCATTGTCTCATGGACCAGCGAACCAGAAAAATCCATTGTTTTGCTTTATTGCCTGCATGATTATCTGAAGTGTCTGCATGTTCACTGGAGCCCCTATGGCTTCCCTTGCATAGCGCCTAGACTCCAACCCCGTGGATATATGCATGGCAGTCCAGATTGTTAATCGGCTGCGTTGCTATCCATTAGCATGATCTCCTTTGCGCTGGATAAACCGTTTGTATGCATTGCAGATAAACCATTAAAAATGGTATATAATAATCTTTCATGCAGATTCTTTTGACATAGAGGATAGCCATTAATATTGTCTGCATTAATGTTTTTGATATGTGATAAGATTTGAGTGGATATCCATTGGAGCTACTGTTCGCTAATTGCCAACTTTGAAACACTCTTCCCCGCTACTAACACTTTCAGTTATTTCTTGTAGGGGGCACCACGGCCTCACGGTACAATAAATACATCATTTTATTCTCATTCTCAGCCACGCCTACAAACTCACTGACGATAAAGAGCTCAGCTGATTGGGTTGTTTTTTCACAACAGATCTCAGAGGCAGTGCGTCGTTTCTGAGTAGACATGGCCGTCACCGAGCCCATACATGTTGCCCTCTTCATCATATTAATTGCGATTACCGTGCATGCAGTACAGAGTGCGTTCTTTGATTTATCTATGGCTTGTTCTTGATCCGTTACTCTTTGTTATATCATTTACTCGCTGTTTACAATAGTCATTGCATTAATCATAGAGGTCTTGCCGGCGTTACTTTGTTTTTTAATAGTCAGTGAATTAATCATAGAGGCGTCACATAGTTAATGTGTTGGGATGATGTACTGTATTTGTTCAGGCGCCATTATCAAGTGCGAGGAGCTTCCCGTGGAACTCTGCGCCTTCTCTGTTTCCTCGTCTGGTAATAGATGTGTGCTCGAGAAGGATGTAATGATGAACGACACCTTGCAATTTGAATGCCAGGTAACTTTTAATTATTAATCATAAAAACCTCACATTACTTACACAACTAGCGATTTTAATAGACACGTCATTGGCGACGATCATAATCTTGACTAGCAATATTGGTTATACATCATTAGTCATCGCTTGTGATGGTGGAAAAAATGGTGGGATGGATAGAAAGCGAACAGTGCATAAATGCGTGCGGCTTGGAACGGATGGTTGTGGGAATGTCCACCGATTCTATACACGAACCGGAATTTAGTACCAAGTTTTGTTCTTCCGAGTGCCGCAACAATTGCCCCAACATCGTCGATCTGCATGTCAATCTCGCTGCGGGAGAAGGTTGGTCCCTCAGATGCCCTTTGTTCTGATGTCAACAATTCATTTAAAGTATTTACGTAATAAGAGATTTGAGGCATGGTTTTGACAGGAATATCTATAGCGAGCATGTGCGAATCACAGAAAAGCAGATCCGGCAATGTGATCAAGAAATCGGAGACCGATTTGTCCAAGTCAAAGTCAAGCATCCGTTCCAAATCGTCTGAATCCCCGAATCGAAAGGAAACCATAAAATTGAGTCGGAAGTTGCTGTAATTGGACACCCTTGTTACGGCAGACCATTATCATTGGTAATTGCATGGAGAAAAATGCAGCATTAAACATAGTTACCAAATTTGGTCGAATTGACCGATTTTTTTTAATATTCGGCGGTTCGATTCAATTCTTGGATTAATACGCCAATTCAATTCTTGGATTAATACGCCAATTCAATTTCGTTATAGGATATTGTGTTCACGGATCAATACGGGAGGTGGCAGACCAGATTTCCAATCAGAACTATTAATTTCTTGTGGCCAGTGTATTTTTCAGAGACTTTTCCGGATCTAGGAGAAAGAAATAAGCTTAAAAAATAAAATGCGTACTACCTGGGAATGAACAGTCGGTTAATCGGCACCTCCGGAGAAGATAGCAGTCAAGGAAACTGACAAGCCTTGAAAGGATTAAAGGGTGAAATCAGATACAACATTCAAACATGAAAAAGCAAAAGTAAGTGGTATTGTAAAATCCGTACCTGCGCAGAAGACTCGGAAGTCTGGCCTGGAGCGGGTTAAGTGTGCCGAAAGCCTGAAAATGCCAAGGAAACGTTATAGTGATTTAATATAAATAATATTTTATTCAATTATATCGTTTGGGCATTCAGACATTCTTGGAATTGAACACTCAGTGGCCCTGCATGCATTACACGTGCCCGTCCGGAGTACTGGTGTACATATCCACCCCGAAAATCCTCGTGGATATGACCAGTACAAGAACCCAGAAAACGCGCAAGGGTATGAATAGTATCAAAACCAGGAAACCGCCCAAGTTTATGTTCATTCCCGTGAGGACACTCTCTCTGTAGATAGCCCATTGACACTCGGCAGTTTTATACAGACATTTCTGGTTTTCCGCATTTAGTGCATTCGTATTCGCGGCATTGCCCTGCTTTCGTCTGTTAACGACTGCGAAGCTTTCAAAGGTAGGGTACTGTGTCTTCAACATCTGCTACTTCCATGGATTTCGAAGAAAATTTCTGCAATTCTGCGATTGCGAATTATGTGCGAAGCTAGGTTTAGGAAAATGTGTGGACTTCGTATTAATTTGTGTTTTCATTCTGTATTTCCACAGGTTCGGTTCTGTAAATAATAATGGTTTGCACTCTTTCTAGTTTGTACATTCCGGCAACTGCTTCTGCCTGTTCGATTCCGACAAGCAGCAGAAATGGAGCTTTCGTTCCCTCTGGTAACGGGCTGAAGTCTAAAGTGAGTTTGAGTTCTTTTAAAGAGCGGCGTCTAAAGGCGGCTGTTGTGAGAGCAGAAAGCAGCAAGGAAGGCGCCATAGAGGTGCAAAATACTAGCACCAAAAATGTTGCTGAACAGAGGCCTAGGGCCGTGGAAAGGGCGACAGAGATTTCGCCTTTCGGTAAGTTTATAATCCTATAATTTTGAAGGTTTTTTTTGGTTAACTTTATTCTTCAATTGAATTTGTTCCTAATTGGGTAGGGATACGTGAGGTTTGTCCCTAAGTCGGCAGGAATTTGTGAATTTGTTCCAGGATTTGTGAAGATTTCTTTGAATAGCAAGCTTGATCTGTGAAAACACCCAAAAAGTTAGAAAACGCCCAAATCGTTCATGCTAATTCAAGCCTGAGCTTTAACTATGTGTACAATTTAGTTTGGCTTCTGACCGATGGATGGGGAACATTTTGGGGGTTTGACAGGTCTTGTCGATCCATTATCGCCAATGAGGACGATGAGGTAGATGCTTGACACGATGGACCGACTTCGCTCTTCTTCGCGGGGGGTATCCAGAGACAACAAGTTGTCAGTTCGAACCCCGTGGGACATGATGGAAAAGGAGACTGAACTGAAAATGAGGTTCGACAAGCCCGGATGCAGCTACAATACTCGGCTGGGGTTGCATGAAAACTCTGAGATGGACAAAATAAAGGCGGAATTGAAAAATGGTGTCCTCCCGAGAACCGACAACCCTTCTACCTATGGTATGTGCACTGACCCCAGTCCTCCTTTCTGAATCTAATTTTATAAATGCATGTGCACTGACCCAGTCCTCCTTTCTGAATCTAATTTTATAAATGCATTGCTACTGCGTAATATACAATTGCTAATTTAATTCAGGAAATTAAGTTTTAGTTTCAGCAACTTACAGAGAATTACATGATGCAGAGAATTACAGGTCTTACATGCTGTGTGATGCAGAGAATTACAGGTCTTACAGGCTTACACAGCGACGCAAATAACCGACAACCCTTCTACCTATGGTATGTGCACTGACCCCAGTCCTCCTTTCTGAATCTAATTTTCCTTTCTGAATCTAATTTTATAAATGCATGTGCACTGACCCCAGTCCTCCTTTCTGAATCTAATTTTATAAATGCATTGCTACTGCGTAATATACAATTGCTAATTTAATTCAGGAAATTAAGTTTTAGTTTCAGCAACTTACAGAGAATTACATGATGCAGAGAATGCAGAGAATTACAGGTCTTACAGGCTGTGTGATGCAGAGAATTACAGGTCTTACAGGCTTACACAGCTACGCAAATAATTACAGGCTTACATGATGCAGAGAATTACAGGTCCTACAGGCTTACAGAGGAGGCTTACAGAGAATACCAGCGACGCAAATAATTACAGGCTCTCGATGCAACTGGGGCATTACAGGCTCTGGATGCAACTGGGGCAAAGACCTTACCATGAAGAAGCTTTTGAACTGGGCAGGTGCAAGTTGGGCCTTCTTCCGTTGTCTTCACAGAAACTGTGCGAAGGCTATCTTGGAAGGAGCGTGGAGAGAAAAGCCTTTAAGTAAACCGTTTAAGTAGCCATGTGGGTAGCCAGGTGTAGCGGGGTAGCCAGGTGTAGCCAGGAACCTGTGGATGGTTATATGTTCACATATACCAGCATGTTCCTCACTGTTTGAACTAACATTTAATTTCCTCAACTAATACTAACATTAATTTACGCGGTAGGATTTACAAGTTTCAAAATATCACATAAACAAAGAAGATAACCTATTGTTTTAGCTTCGGTTCAGCTTCGGTCAAGCTTCGGTCCTCGGGAAGAGGCCAAATAACACGACTAATAAATATGTTGCTCAGAACTTGGGTTATCGCTAATAAAAGCAAGTAAAAGCAAGTAAAAGCAGCTAAAAGCAGCTAAATTAATGCTATGTCCATCGTGATCGATTACTATAGTCCCATGCCTGAAGGCAGGGACTAATAAAAGTCTACACGAAAAGATATCATTAAGACAAAATAGAGACCGTAACTAAAATGCCTCGAGTAAATGCTACAGATTGTCTTAGCTAAATATCATGATTTACGCAAAGGAAATTATTCATGCGGATAAAATAAAATTCTTTGTCACGATTATCTTATATCATGTATGAATTTAAGATATAGTGGTGGATCCTTGTAATGGTCAAACACGTTGTATAAAGAAGATAAAAGATTAGGGTAGAGAAATAATGTAATGATAAAAGATTAGGGTAGAGAAATAATGTAATGGAAAAATCTTAAATAAATAATAAGTTATGCATTTAGAATTATAACTATAAAATAGAACTTAAACTGCTAAAGTGAAACAAATATGAGTGTGGAACAATAATGAACAAGAACAAAATGTTAAAGTAGAGTTTGAAACATTAATGAGTTTCCAGACAAATTCAAAGTCAAGTATGAAGGAGGAGTTGAGTTCAAAGGGAAATGGGGGAGTAGGTACTTGGAAAGGAAAAGAATAAGTATTAAGCTATTAAAGGAAAACAAGAGGTACTCCTACATGCTATTCTTCACATTATTGTTTGGAGTTAGTGATATAATAAAGGATCACTATGATGGGCCTTGCTAATTCATTAAAATCTTACAAGGAAATAGAAAGGCATGACCAAGGGATAATCAAAGGTTGTGATCCACAACTCATATGATGCAAGCCCACTTAGCTATGGGAGATTAAGGTCGGAGTATTTGTCTCAGCAGACTAGAAAGGTTCATAGCTAGTTTTCTAAGTCTCATTTAGTTCTTTTAGTTAATAGCATTTAGGATGTTGTGGCAAGTTTAAGTTTTTCTCGGCATACTATTTTTATTTTCATTACATTTTCTTTAAATTTATTGTTGTAGGTTAATTTTAGAATCTAGATAAAAAGAAATGAATAGTTACCAGGAATAATCATATGTAATTGCTGATAGTTTTAAGTAACTTTACAGAAATCCTTTAAAAAAGGAAAAGATAAAAAACTGTAACGATTCCATCACAGCTGAAAAGAATAGAAACATACAAGAATTGTTTTAAGAGAGAATATGAATCCATTTCCATTGTAGCAACATATTAATTTCTTCCTAATTAAGAACTGAGTGTGTTCCATAATAACCACATAGAACTAGAAATTTAGTTTTTCTTAACAGCCACCGAGAAAGTGAAATTCAGTGAAACAACAAAGGGCCTTCTGGAAGAATCAACCACAGATACAAGTGTGAAATAACCGGTGGAGGAATCGAATACAGTTACAACCAACATATACATTTCCTGAGTATACAAAGAACTTGGCAAAGACTACAGTCACACATCAACGAAGGGTTTCATAGAACCAATAAACACGGTCACAACAAGGATGCCGCATACATCTACAAGTACCAGAATATATAAATATATTTTCTTTTTCCTTTGAAAATCATTCCATAAACGTATACACAGAAGTATAAAAAATATTTACAGTCCAAGATAAGGATGAGATTGTAAACTGTAATGACCAAACGGTGAGACCATGGTTCAAAACCCCCACTAATAACTTGAAGAGTGTTCAGACATAAGTTACAAAATTCTTTAAGGCCCAAAGGCATTCAGACATAAAGCCAGTAACGGAGAGGCTGAAGCCCTTCACCGCAGATCAGAGACAACCAACAGGCAGCAAGAGTGTCGAGACAAGAAAACAAACAAACCAACATGGAATGACCCTACCAGTTTCCAACGTGTGGGCAACAGGACCTGAGACCAGCAACTAGGACAGCTCAACATCCACGTGCAACCACCAAGAGCCAACCATCAACAAACATAAGTTACATTTCGAAACTGAAGTAGAAAGATAGGGGTAAGGGTTTACAGAGTTGGAATTAACCAGGGGAGTCAAGCTTCAAAACCCCTGAGAGAACTGGAGAACAAAGGACTACAACTAGAGCTAACACATAACCAAAACCCTCGGCTACAAGAGCAGGATTTGTGACCAAGGTGTGCAGACAAAGAGCAATTGAACCCTCACCAAATGCAAAATGAAACGTGAGCAGCAAACCCTCTCAGAAGAACAAAGAAATGTCGAGCACCATGACCAAATGAGGGGTTAGGGTTTTTCGGCAGCGTAGTGTAATGGCGAGAGAGCAGAACCCGAGGTTGGAACAAGTGTTTTTCTCACAATTAAGAGTTGGTACCAAAAAATTAATCGCACAATAACGTAAATCAATCGTCGACTATTATCACAAATCACCTCTTTAATAATTGACAGGGTACAATAGGGCTAGTCCCATCATTTTGGTATCAGATCCCGATTAAGTTTTTTTTTATAAATGATAAGTTGTAAGACGAGGTCATGGAAGAGTTATTCGAAGAGTAGCAGATGAAGGATTAAGAGAGGAGATTAGGATCTTGAATTCCCATTTGGTGACAGTAGAAGCAGGAAGGAGAAGGGATCTGGATGGAGGCGATGACAGTGAGGAAGAAGCTGCAGCTACGACAGATGGATCAAATGAGGAAGGACCTGAAATCAGGTTTTTAAAGTCAGTTTTGTTGGCTAGTAGTAAGCCAAAGCCTGAGATTTCAACCTAAGATGGTAATTTGTCCGTAGAAGTACTGTTGGACTGGATCAGTGAGTTAAACAAGTAATTTGAATATGAGGAGATCATCGAAGATAGAAGAGTTAAATTCCCTACCACCAAGTTGAAAGGGCATGCAACCTTATGGTGGGATAGTGTACAAGCAGAGAGGAGGAGATTAGATAAGCAACCTATTAAAAAGTGGACCAAGATGGAAGCCAAACTGAAGGGTAAGTTTTTGCCCAAAGTTTATCAAATTTCTATGTACTGATAAGTGCAGAATTTGAAGCAGAAGGGAATGACTATAAAAGAATACACTAAAGAATCGGGTGAACCTGAGAGCAAGTTACGTGGAGGACACCCTAGAAAAAACAACGAGGTTTGTAAATGGCCTAAGGCTAGAGATATTGGACAAGATAAGTATTCTTTCCCCAAAAAATATAGATGAAGCCTATCAGAGTGCCTTGAAGGTAGAAGAGAAGATTACTAGGAGACAGAATGCCAGAAGAGGATGTGGATCTGGCAGAGGGAAAGGGAAATCCTTTAGCAGAGGAAGAATTGCCAACCAGAGTGAGGAAGGGAGCAATTCAAAGACTTCAAGAACAATAGAAAAGGAAAGTAGCACTAGGGGAGGAAGGCCATACCAGCACGGAAGGGGTAGTGGCAGAGGCAGAAGAGCTACCATCTAGTGTTATAAGTGCCACAAGTGGGGGCACAAGTCCTATGAGTGTCCTGAAGGTGAACAGGTTGGACCAAGAGGAGCATATGTTGCTCAAATAGAAGAAGCAGAGGCACCACCCCAGGAGGTAGAAAATGTACTGGAGACAGGAGAGGCTTTAGTCTTGAATAAGGTACTACTGAAATTGACAAAGTAGACAGTTGACCAAACCCAAAGGAAGGCATTATTCTGGACTATGTGTAAGTCACATGGGAAATGCTGCAAATTGATTATAGACAATGGAAGCACTGATAATCTAGTTTCCATAGAGATGGTGGAGAAGTTGGGTTTGAAAAGGTTGAAGCACCCCACTCCCTATAAGGTGTCTTGGTTACAGAAAGGGCATCAACTGCAAGTTGATGAACAATGTGAGGTTGAGTTCCATATTAGCAATTATAGGGACAAGCTAACTTGTGATATTATGCCTATGGACGTGTCTCATATTCTGCTAGGTGGACAATGGAAGTATGATCGAAAGGTGGTTGATGATGGAAAGACAAACTGTTTTAAGTTTTTTAAGGATGGGATTAAGCATATGCTTCTACCCATCAAGGAAGAAGAGACAACAGAAGCTAGTGGAGCCAAAGTGTTGCTGTTGGGAGGAAAAGAATTTTTGAAGCAGATTGAGGATAATGACATAAAGTATGTTGTTGTAAGGAGGCTGAGAACAGTGCTATTACATACTGAAATTTTGGACTTACCTGAAGAAATTCAGGATATGTTGCAGGAGTTCAGCGACATTGTGGTGGATGACTTACCAGATAAGTTACCACCCAAGAGAAGTATCAATCATCACATAGATTTCATACCTGGAGCTAGTTTACAAAACAAGGCTGCTTACTGGATGAGTCCTAAGGACAACGAAGAGATCAGGAAGTAGGTAAAAGAATTGCTGGGCAAAGGATTGATACGGAAAAGTTTAAGTCCTTGTGCTGTTCCAACAGTTTTAGCTCCCAAGAAAGGAGGAGAGTGGCGAATGTGCACTGATTCAAGGGACATCAATAAGATTACCATCAGGTATAGGTTCCCATTTCCATGAATGGATGACATGATGGAATGCTTGAGTGGAGCAACATATTTTTTTAAAATCGATCTAAAAATTGGATACCACCATATCAGAATAAGAGAAGGGGACGAATGGAAAACAACTTTCAAAACAAATGAAGGTTTGTATGAGTGGCTAGTGATGCCATTTGGGTTAAGTAACGCCCCTAGCACTTTCATGCACCTAATGAATGAGATGTTGAAAGAGTCCATTGGGAAATTCATGATTGTATATCTTGATGATACAATGATTTTTAGTAAGACTAGAAAAGAACATTCTTGACACGCTAGATATGTGCTGGAGAAATTACAACAAAATAAGTTGCTGATAAATTTGAAAAAATGTTCCTTTTTTTTAGAAGGAATTAGTCTATTTGGGTTTTATGATTTCGAAAAATAAGCTGAAAATGGACCCATAAAAATTTGTAACTATAATCAGCTAGCCATCCCCTAAGAGTCTATTAGAAGTTCAGAGTTTTCACAGGTTGGTGAGTTTCTATCATAAGTTTATAAAGAATTTTAGTGGGATCTACACAGGTATGTTGGACACCATTAAAAAGGCAAGTCAGCCTTTCCATTGGACTGAAGTGGTAGAGAAAAGCTTCCGGATATTGAAGAAGAAGATCACTAGAAGGCCAACCTTGAGATTGCCTAATTTTACCAAACTTTTCCAAGTTCGTTATGATGCCAATAGTACAACCATTGGAGTTGTACTTAGCTAGGAAGACAAACCAGTGGCTTACTTCAGTGAAAAATTCAATGAAAGTAGGCAGAAATACATGTATTACGATAAGGAGTTTTATGATGTCGTCCAAGCATTGAAGCATTGGAGACAATATTCGTTGGGTAATGATTTTGTCTTGTTTTCTGATAATTTTGCATTGTAGTATTTTATGCAGCAACATAAGTTAAACCACAAGCATGTGAAATGGGTTGATTACTTGCAGATTTTTACATTCTTATTGAAGCATATCAGTGGATAGGCCAACAAGGTAGCAGATGCATTAAACAGAAGAGTTTTACTCTTACACGAGAGCACGATACTAGTGTTGGGTTTTGAACACCTGAAGGACTTGTATCAGACAGATGCAAATTTCAAGGAGGCTTATGAAGCTTGCCAAAAACCCCTTTTTGAGGAATAATAGTCCATGGCTAGACTATAACTTATAGGAGGAGATGCTATTTAAAGGAGGACAACTATGTATTCGCGAATGTTCAATGAGGTAGAACATCATCCAGGAAAAACATAACAGAGGTCTAACCGGACACTTCAGAATTGATAAGACCTTGGATCAGCTCAGCCATTTTTATTATTGGTCGAAGATGTGAAGAGACGTGCAGCGATATGTGACCAAGTGTAAAGTGTGTCAGTTAGCGAAAGGACACAGTCAGAACACGGACTCTACACACCACTGCATATTCGAAGTAGACTGTGGGACTTAGTTAGCCTGGACTTTGTCTGAGGTCTACCAAGAACACAGCGAGGGTATGACTCCATTATGGTGGTAGTGGACTAGTTCTCAAAAATGGCACATTTCACCCCTTGCAGGAAAACTAGTGATGCCACTCATGTAGCACACTTGTTTTTCACTGAAGTTGTAAGATGCACGGCCTACCCAAGCCTATTGTTTCTGACAGCGATGTGAAATCCATAGGACATTTCTAGCACACCTTGTGGAAAAAGCTAGACACACAATTGAATTTCAGCTCCGCTTATCACCCACAGGTGGTAAATAAGAGCTTGGGAAGCCTACTACGAAGCTTAGTTGGAGAAAATTCACGGTTGTGGCATGGTGTACTTGCCCAAGCGGAATTTTCATACAACGATTCACCAAATCGAAGCATGAGAAATAGTCCTTTTGAGATCTTGTATGGAATGCATACTCATGGAGTGCATGAGTTACGAGATCTGAGACACTTGGAAAGAAGGAGTGTTGACAGGGAATATTTCACAAGAGCAATTAATGACCTACATGAGCAGGTAAAGTCAAAGTTACAGGACAGTAGCCAGAGGTATAAATAGCAGGCAGATCTGAAATGGTGGGAGGTACAATTTAATGTAGGGGACCAAGTCCTAGCACATTTGCACAGAGAAAGGTTCCATAAGGATGAATACAATAAATGGAAATTTAAGAAAATTGGACCTTGCTGTAGGTTTTAACCCTGTATATAAATTACCTGCATACGAATTCTAAATCACAAAAATTAAATAATGCGAGAGCATAACACATAAAGCACATATACATAGAGATTTCCCCTGGATCGCAAAAGCAGGACTACTAGCTTGATTTTCATTATGTTCCTTTCAATGTTACAATACATATTTATACATGTTGAAGCATCAAATACCATGGAACGAAAACCATCACGTCCAAAACCATGGACCGAAAACCATCGTGTCCAAAAAACATGTCCGAAATCATGCACAAAACCATAGGTGGGTCTGTCAAACCTAACATAGGGTCCAAAACCAAAATTTTTTGGGGAGATACCCCAGCCCCCTTGAAGTGGGGTTACGAGTACCCCTCAAACCCCCTGTGACCTCCTCCCCTCTAACCCTCGATTAACTACATGGGCTAGTCGTGGAAAGAATATAACACAACCCAACACTTGCAAAATTTTACGTAAAATTTTTGAAAATGCCTATGAATTGGAATTGCCTCCAGGAATAGGCATATCGCCTATCTTTAACGTGGCAAATCTGTTTCCATACACTTCTAGTCCTGAAGACGACAGTTCAGCACGACCAAATTGGGATACCTAGAAAGGAAGTAGTTCTTGGATGAGGCAAATGCCTTTAGCTCAACCCCTTGAGATCGAGAGAATCCTCGATACAGAAGTGGCCAGGCAGACTCGAAGAAAAGAGTAGCTAAAGTAACCTTTGAAGTGGAAGAACCGTCCCATTGAGGATAGTTCATGGCTTGATGTAGGACAAATACAGTGTGTAGGGTATTCATTCGAGGAGCTCATGGACCGAAGCCATGAATTTTTATTACCCAGGGAGCTTGATGCAAGAGCATCCAACTAGGGGAGATCAAGGTTGGAATATTTGTCTCAACAGACTGGAAAGGTTCACAACTAGTTTTCTAAGTCTCATATAATTCTTTTAGTTAATAGCATTTTAGGATGTTGTGGCAAGTTTAAGGCTATCTCAACCTATTGTTTTTATTTTCATTACGTTTTCTTTTAAATTTATTGTTGTAGGTCAATTTTAGAATCTAGATAAAAAGAAATGAACAATTATCATGAATAACCATATGTAACTACTGAAAATTTTAAGTAACTGTATAGTAATCCTTTAAAAAAGGAAAAAATAAAAAACTGTAACGATTCCATCATAACTAAAAAGAATAGAAACATACAGGCATTTTTTTAAGAGAGAATCTAAATCCATTTCCATTTGATCCAGATTTAAACAGGAATGCAATAAAATACAGAGATAACCATATACACAAATGTGCAGCGGAAATAATACTTCATTTCATTAATGGAAAATACTGAAATATGCTTACAACCAGAAATGGAAATAAACCAGCTAGGGCGATGGTAGCTTATCCCTGAGAAGAGATGTGTGGCTACATGCCTCTCAGCTGTAAAGGCTACATTGTGGCGGACACTCTGTCCTTTTACAAAATGTGACTTGTTACTTATAGTATTTTTCAGTTACAATACCACGGGTCAATTCCATGGGTGAATGAATACCATGGGTGGATTTTACAATACCACGGGCAGATGCCATTTACCATACCATGGGTCAATTCCATGGGTGAATGAATACCATGGGTGGATTTTACAATACCACGGGCGGATGCCATTTACAATACCATGGGTAAATTCTATGGGTCAATGAATAATATGGGTGGATGAGTACCATAGATAACCAATACAAGGGGCCATTTTCCATTCGGATCAGTTTTCCTCTTCCGTTCCACACATGGGGTAACCAGAAGGACCTATGAATCCTTTTTTCCAGAGATTCTCCCAAGTTAACGTTTTTCTGTGCATTAGGAGCCACAGGAATGTTTTGATCTTCAGCCAAAGTTGGGCATCCCAAACTTTGCTATGCCATTTGACTTTTTCTTCAAGCGCAGCATCTTCAATGTGTGTTTTGGCTTCTCTAAGTATGAAGTTACCTCCTTCAAGCTTTCCCCAGCATAATTGGTCACTGTCCCCTGCTTTCCTTATCCTTCTCTTGGTTGGCTGAGTTCGCAGGTCCTCTAAACCGTTGTTTACTTTGGTTAGAAGATCTATCTCATTGAATAACCAATTTCTCCACACTTGGTCACTTTCATTAGGTTTCCAATACTGATTAACTGTGGTTCTCCCTAGCTCTTGGTTGCTTCTTTGGATATCAAAGAATTCAGGCCTTTCTAGCTTGGGGAGTTGTTGCCATGCATCTTCCTAGAAAAGGGTTGTTTTTCCATCATGAATTTCCCAAAAAATTTGCTCCTGGATTATGTGTCGGTTATTTCTCGCTAAGTTCCAAATTGGTGAGCCTTCTGGATTGTCTTGCATTTGGATTAAGTTCTGCAATCTGTGATTTTGCACATAATTTTCTTTCCAATGTTTGGCCCAGGGTAATTTAGGTTCTTTCAGCCACCTCCACCATAATTTTTCCCCACAGGCCCAGTTAACCGTGGATGGGTCCTGCAGGTTTAGCCCTCCCAAATGTTTAGGTTTGCATAGCTTATTCCACACCACTAGCGACCATTTCTTCTTCTCTAAATTACCTAACCAGAGAAAGGCCCTTTGGGTGACCCTTATCTTCTGCAGTACTCCCTTGGGAGCTGGAAGAATGGAAAGCATGTATTGTGGAATGGCCTGGAGGACTGCTTTGGTTAAGACCAATCTTCTTGTGAAGTTAAGGGCTCTATGGGTCCAATGCTGACATCTTTTTTCCAGGCTTGCCAAAATCTTTTCCCAGTGCAATTTTTGCCACGGCTTGTCTGTTAATGGAACTCCTAGGTATCTCGAGGGGAGGCTACTTCTTCTAAAGCCTAGGATGGTGGAAAGATTTTTTTGAACATATATGTGAGTATTGAAAAAGAAGATAGAAGATTTTGAGAGATTTAGTTCCATACCTAAGGCCCTGCTGAAGAGATTGAGAAGACTTTTGTAACCCAAGGCTTCTTTAATCGAGGGAGTGCCATGCAACATCTATCATCAACAAATTGTTGGTGAATAGTTGCTGGAATTGAGGGCAGGGGCTGAAGTCCTTCAACTTCCTCTTTAGCTTTATGGATTAGTCTGCTTAAACCTTCCATTAAAATAGCAAAAAGGAAGGGGGATAAAGGATCCCCCTGCCATAAACCTTGTGAAGGAGAGAACTGGGTAGTCAAGGCTCCATTAACCAGTATTGAAATTTAGTGGATTTGACCAAAGCTAGGATCCAAACTATCCATTGTTCAGCAAAGCCAAACGCTTTCAACATTTCTTCCAGATAGTGCCAGTTAACCTTATCATATGCCTTTGACAAGTCTAGTTGCATCATATCCTACTTTCTTCCATGTTTGAAGTGTGTGAATCATCTCTTGTGCTAGTAAGATGTTGTCCAAAATCTGTCTCCCCTCTACATAGCCTGATTGCTCTTCTGATATAATTCCTAGAAGTATGGGTTTCATTCTATTGGCTATTACTTTGGAAATAATCTTGTATAAGACATTGCATAGCGCAATTGGACGAAACTTTGAGGGTGTGTTAGCTTCCTCCTCCTTTGGAATAAGGGCAAGGAATGTAGAATTAAGGGACTTGAGGATTGAAGCTGAGCGCCGAGAATCCTCTACTGCCTCCCAGGCTTCTGTTTTGACTATCTCCCAACAAGCTTTGTAAAAGTTGATGGTGAATCCATCAGGCCCAGGTGCTTTATCATTAGGCATTTCTTTTACGGTCTCTTCCACCTCTTCCAGGGTAATTTCCCAAGTTAAAGCCAAGTTTTGCTCCTCTGTAATTAGCATGGGGGTGGATGAAGTAAGTTCATCAATGGCCTCCATTCTGTTAATCCTAGGTTCTTGAGTTATTATACTAAAATGCATAGTAAGAAGGTTGGAGATCTCTTGATGTGTCTATATCGTGGCTCCCTGTTCATCTTTAAGGCTTAGAATTTTGTTGGCTCCTCTGTGGTCCATTGTTGATCTATGGAAGAATTTCGTGTTCTATTCTCCTTCCTTAAGCCATTGAACTCGAGATTTTTTCTTCCAAAGTGTTTCCTCCTATTGGCAACATAGTTTCCAGTCTTGCATAAGAATCTTTTCCTTGTTCACAGTTTCTTGGTTTATGTTCCCTTGATTCCATTATTCATGTATATGCTCTAATTGCTCCTCTAGTTTCTTTTTTTCTTTGAATATATTCCCAAAGAATTCCTGATTCCATATTTTGATTTTGGCTATAATGTGTTTTAGCTTACCCTGTAACCGATACATTTCGGTACCTTTAATACCCAAAGGTTCTTTCCACCATCGTTCAATTTTTTGAATGAACTCAGGATGAATGAGCCAGATTTTTTCAAACCTAAAAGGTTTATTTCTAGGAGTGCCATGTATTGCTATAGTCAATGTGATGTGCTAGTGGTCTGACCCTCCACTGGGAAGAATATCCGATTCCACAATGATTTCTTCCATCAGTATACCTTCTGTTACTAAAAATCTATCTAGACGAGAGGCTATTTTCTTTTCCCCTCCTCTTTTGTTTTTCCATGTGAAAACACCACTTCTGGGGAAGACATCCACTAGATTAGCCGACTTAATAAAGTCTAGGAAAGCTTTAGAGTCTTTGTTGAGTTTCCTTATACCTCCTCTCTTTTCCGTGACTGTGGTGATCATGTTGAAATCACCTCCAAAGATCGCCTTAGCTTGGGGATGTCTTAGCTTCAGGTTAAGCAGAGTTCTCAAAATTAGAAGCTTATCCTCTAGCTTTTGGGGGCCATAGACATTGGTACAAAGATAAGTCTCAGAGTTTCCTATTACTTGAACTTCTATAGCTATGTAGGATCTAGCTGTCTCAGAGGAAAGGAGTTGTATTACTTGTGGATTCCACAGAATGATCAGGCCTCCCTCCCATCCATTGCTAGTTGTCTCCAAGTATTCCATGCACTTACTTAGTTTTTTGCTGATACTGATTACCGTGCTTCTTAAGCATTTAGTTTACTGCACAAACACTATGTCTGGTTGTTCCTTTTGGACCTTATTCTTTAATAGACACTATTTTGCTTGGCTGTTTAGCCCTCTAGCATTCCAAGATAGAACTTTCATTTTAAATAGAGTTTAAAAGGTTAGTGAAAAAGCCTCTAGGGCTTTCATCTTACCGGAATTTAAGAGCATTTGTCCTAGTTCTTGTAATGCCTCGTTGTTGGTCATTCTTCCTCTCTTTTTTCGATGCTTGTAACTTGTGGAGGTTTGATGCAATCCCTGTGTATAGACCCCAAGCCCTTTAACTGTACCAAAGCTCTTGCTTTGCAACTCCATCTCTGCCCTTTGCCATGCTATGAGTATGTCATTAATTCTCTTTATCTCCTCTTCCGATATGTGTTCCATTCCTTTCTTTTTCCAGTTCTCAACCATGTTTGGTAGATCCATACCTTCTTGCTCTAGTATATTGCTTAATTCCATATCTTCACTCTCGAATTCACTGGTGAACATTTCTGAGTCTTCTTCAACCCCCTCTGTTGTTTCTCGAACCTGGGGAATGATACTCAAAGGGTTCATCTCCGGTTCTTTCAAATTTGCACTATTGTAGATCTGCTTATTTTCACAGTTTCTTATTCTTTAATGTTGTCCTCTGATTCCGTCTCAGTTTCCAAGACTTCGAAAGCATTGCTCATATTTCCTTGTGAAGTGCTTGCCTTGGTTTGGTATTTTCTATTTGCTCTCTGTTTGGCTTTCGTTCTGGTGAAGATTTCCTTGTTCTTCTCTCCTTTTCCATCCTTCTGATCCCCTGCTACCTTGTTCAGTGGGCATTCTCTGATTAAATGACCATGCTCATGACATTTCTTGCAACAGAATGGGATTTTCTCATAGTCTATGGCTTGGAAATAATCCTCATCTCTATATTCTAGCCATAGGCCCTCATGCAAAGCTCCCGACACATCCTTTTCCACGCAAATTCTGGCACAAGAGGTATACCTTTTTTGCAATGTCGCTTCTGAGGCCTTGATGTAGGTCCCTAGCTTATTACCTATTTGTTCTAGAGATATATGTCCCCAATAATCAATCAATAGGGAAAAGAGTCGTATCCAAACTGGGACCTGCTTGAAGGTTTCCTTTTCAAGTATGAAGTTGGGTTTACATGGCCTTATGTATAGACCCGCGGAGGCAAAGAAATAAGGCCCTCCATCGAATATCTAGTCCTTGTCTTCTAAATTAGAAAAAACAACAATAAAGAAACCCTTAGCTCCTAAGTGTAATCTTACATCTCCTCTGGGTTTCCACTATTGCTTTATCCACTGACACAGAGCCCATTCTGTTGGCTAGAACCCCATGAACCTGCATATCACCGCATGTTCGACCATATGATCCTGATATGACTGAATCTCAGGATCCGATATCACAACCCTTAGGGTTTCTGCAGCTTTGGGCTTACACGGACCCTGGTTCTTTTTTCTGTTGGGTGTTGATGTCGTTCCCCCTTGTTCCTCTTTATCCTGACTTAGAACCTCTTCCTCTGCTCCTGCTTGCTCCTTCTCCTATTTGTTTCCATGAGAGAAATGTCCTTGGGTTGGATTCTTGCTATCTCTACTCTCTGTTCTTTTGCTTTCTTCCTTTTCCTTCAGTTTTTTAGTATTATTACCTTCATTGCCTTTCTTCTCCTTGCTGGTTGGATTTTCCTAATCTGACTTATCATAACCTGCTATCTACACCCCATCCTGTGTTGTCGTCTTGTTCATCATTATTTGTTTGTATGATGGGGTCCCATTGGACCCCGCATTTTCCATTTGTCGGGTCAGAGTTTACCCCCTTCTGTGGAGCTCTGTCGCTCTGGCCCTGTTCTTCTCCAGAGTTAGTACCTCAATCTGTTGAATCCGTGAGCTTCAAACCCTCATTTCCACCAGTTCTTTTGGCCACACAGTCCATCATGACAAGCTTTCAGAATGTCAAATATTTCATCTTCGCGGACGCATCTTCTGATCTGCATATCTGCCCCTATATGAAATAGGTAGCCTCCAATCCAAGAAAATCAGGTACTACGTTGCACAATCTATTTTCATTCATTGGGGGTTAGATGCTTTGGTAATTTACCTACTGCTAAATAATTTGCAACATCAACATACCAGGGTGTCTTGACAGTAACAACAAACAAATGTTCATCTGGGAATCGATCTTTGACTATTGCTGTGTCTGCTGGCTTCGACATTCATGAGAGAAAATTAGCTACAAGATTCTCTTTCCCAGGTCGATATTTTATTGTGATGTCAAATTCTTGCATTAAAATCAACCATATTGTTACTCTACTGTTTGTAACAGGTTTATTTGCTAAGTATTTTATGGCAGAGTGATCTATATATAAAACAACAGGATATCCAGTGATGTAGTGCCTAAATTTATTTACAACATGTATGACAGCTAAAAACTCTTTTTCAGTTACGATATAGTTTAGTTCAACAGGAGATAAATTCTTGCTAATATAATAAATTGCATATGGTTTTTTATCTTCTTCCTGTCCAAGGATTGCTCCAATAGCTATGTCTGAAGCATCAGATGAAATTTGAAATGGCATATCCCAATTTTGGCCTCTGAGCACTGGGGCTGTTGACACAAGCTTTTTCAAATCCTCAAAATCACGGTCACATTTATATGTCCAAATAAAATCAAAATTCCCTGTCAGTGCGTATGAAGGTGCAACTATTTGAGAAAAATGCTCTATGAATCTCCTATGATAACCAGAAAATCCTAGAAAACTGCGTACCTTTGTCTGTGTGGTAGGAGTAGGTATTAACAAAATTATTTGAATTTTGGCTGGATCTACCTGTATTCTGGCTACTGAGATATAATGACCTAGGATGAGTCCCTTGGTCATAATCATATGACACTTTTCATGGCTCAAGCAGAGCTTGGTGGAAATACATCATTGTAGCACCTTTTCCAATGTTTCTAGTGCTGGCTCAAAATCGTCTCCATACGGTGTGAAATCATCCATATATACTTCGAGCCCTTCATTTATTGAATCTGAAAAGATGCTGAGGATGGCCCTCTGAAATGTGACAGGCACATTGCATAGGCTAAAGGGTAGGACTTTGTAGGAAAATATTCCCCAAGACAGGTAAAAGTAGTTTTATCCCAGTCTTCAGGGGCAATCTTAATCTAATTGTACTCACTGAAGCCATCTAGGAAAGAAAAGAATTTATTTCCTGCTAATGAATCTAATACCTAATCAATGAATGGAAGGGGAAAGTGATCTTTTTGAGTTGCTTTGTTCAATTCTTTGTAGTCTACACAAATCCTCCATTTTCCATTCTTCTTTGGCACTACTACTAGTGGAGAGACCCACTTGCTATCGGATTGGATAAATAAAGTTTACATCTAAAAGTTTTTGTAACTCAGCTTTCATGTTAAACACAAATGGTGAGCGAGAACAAAATAGTAAAGATAAAACATGTAGTACATTTTTTATTCACAAATGATGTATATTTATGGCACATTATGTGACCGTTGGGATTCACATCCCAAGGTCCCTTGGACTGCTTTGTCCATTCGGCTTCCACACTAACCCATTGAGGATTAGGTGTCCAACATTCCCCCCCTTAATCCGAAGGGTTATGTATGAGTCCAAGAAGAGAGCTGTAATACAAAATGCGCAAAAATGCATGGCAGCACTAGGCTGAATGTGCTCTCTGAAATGTTGGTATAAAAAGCGGTGGTTTAAGGATGGCCACCAACACTGGAACACTTAGTGCAGTTCCCGGAACTCTTCCAAAACTGGCAAGAAGATGAAGTCTTCTGCTAGAGGAAGTGATCCTATTGTTTTAAAGAGGGAAACCTTCAACCATAAAAGGGAGGTCTCACCCCGCATAAAAGGTAAAACTTCAACCTAAAAAGGGAAGTCTCAACCTGTGATGGTTTAAGGATGACCAACAACTCTGGAATGCTTAATGCAATTCCTGGAACTCTTCCAAAACTGGCAAGAAGCTGGAGTCTTCTGCTAGAGGAAGTGTTCTCAATTTTGTTCCCAGAACTCTTCCAAAACTGGCAAGAAGCCGAAGTCTTCTGCTAGAGGAAGTGTCCCAGATTGCCAACTGAAGGCATGTTCACGGGCATCTGTGTCTTTGGCTACAACTCTGAAACTGGTGTGGCAGGTTGTGGCTCAGGCTCGCTTGATATGGCTTTGAAGCTTGTAGATGACCATAATTTCCCCCCTGTCAGATACAAGGTGAGAGGATGGAGAAAACTCAACTGCAAGATTGTTCAATATTCTGGAACAAGTTCTGACATGTGTTTGGAATATCTTCTTGGTTGTTGATGCCCATTGCCAAGAAGCGATCCATCCAATATGAATCTTTGTTCTTGCAGGACATTTGTTTCTGAAGCATCTGTTTGAAGAATGGCTAGTTTTATGATAGTGCTTACATGGATGAAGATCAAAATAGTGATCTTTCAGATGACCAACTCGGTCATAGTGTTGGCATTTCACGATATGTTATTGTTGTTGTTGTTGTTGTGGAAGCGGGGCAGAATCTGGAACAACTGAAGCTAAACTGTCATGAAGAGCAGGTGAAATGTCATGAATGAATCCAGCACTCTGAAACTGAATGGGCTTTGAGTAGTCTGGAATATGAAAGGACAAGTCCTTGTCATATCCAAGACCAGTTCTGTGCTTGTTGTGGACAAGCTGCTCCAAAGGTCTGATGATGGGCTTGGGAAGTGCCGACTAAGTTTCTGCATCTGTATGTACAACTGTTGCTTTATCTGAATGAACTATAAAATTATTGTCTTGTTGTTTATGGGAGTCTGTTTCAATCTTCTGAATAGAAACAGGTTCAGAATGATGAGTCCATTGTTGTAATTCTTCGTGCTGTAGTTGAGATTCAAGCTGCAAGAATTCAATCTGTTCTTGTGCATATTGTAGACATGTCTAAATTTCTGAGAGAGATCCTATGCTGATTTGTAATGTGTCATCAACAGTAGATTGTATAAGAATTTTCATGAACTCTAATACTTCACTGATTCTGGCCATTTTTCTTCAATGTCAGATTTACACCTTAAAAACTAATCACAATTATTACTTAATGCAGAAAAGTAATATCCACTCACAATTCACAACAATATCTTGTATAAATGTGCAGCAAATGAATCAGGGAATCAATGCATATATATGTAGACGGAAACTATAATGGGTTTTAAATCTAATGCCACAATTGGGGCAGCAACAACTGCAAACTTGCTTGAATCCTTCAAATACTCCTTCACTTTCTCGGCCAGTGGAAAAGAATAGTCAAGTTCAATAGCGACTGTAACCATTCATGATAACATGTGGAACAGCTGCAATTGTGGGATTACAGATTCCCAGAGAAATAATTTTACATAATCTCATAATCTTATGTGGAACAATGCAAATATATAAACTAAGTCAACATTGCAATTTCAGGGGTTTCATAGTATAAATTCACCACCTGCTGATATAACTACCGACTAAAGACACTTGAATCATTGCTCAATGCACATACCAGAAAACAAACCCGTCTTGTGGTAATGATATTGAAAGCTCTTGGTCGCTTTGCCTTCGGTATAATATGAGGAATGCTACCAAAAATCATTAAAAAAGACTTTGATATCCAATGTACTACATAAAAATTCAATGCGCCATGGCAGATTCAAACTTCATTGTGGACTCTGCAAGTTGTTAACTTCTCTCCCCTTATAAACAACAAATATTTTCAGCGGGCAACGATGAGTCACTGTAGAAAATACAAAGTTGGCCTATGCAAGTCATGAACCAACTCTAGAAAGATTGCTTCAGGCCTGGAACCAACTGTCTTCTCAAATTAAAGCCACAAGACTGAAACAAAGTTTCTGAAAATGAACATGCAAGAACTCCTCGACTTCAATCATTTAACCAATTCAACTTGGCATCTCTAAAAGAGTCTGCTATAGCAATGATAATATGGACTTGTGGAAAATACAACTCATTATCTGATGCATTCGACCTTCCAACAGTAATTTATCAGCCACCAAAGTATGCATTCGGCCTTTATTGATGGAACCTGATTTTAGATGCTGCCCAAGAAGAGTATAGTCCCAAGAAGAGTATAGTCGTTACCTAGCTTCAGCGTGCATTGTAGTGTCACTGGTTAGCTACAGGATGTGAACACAATCTCTCGTACCAGCTATAGGGAATTATGCATCACCACCCTCAAGCGCATGTTTAGTGTGAAGAATCTGACTTATATCGACTTGCAAATTCATCTCTTTGTCTAACAATTGTTAAAAATGACTCGTTCAGAAATAAAGGAGTTTGATCAATAGGAGTAATGAACGAGTGCGGACCCTAGAAATTTCTCACTTATTTTAACACCGTAATGCTCGTTTCCTTGAAAAATTTAGCTGCTCTCCTGAAAAAATAATTAATACGCCCATCATATGCATGCGCTATACACTGTCGCTTGTATTGTTGGACAAAATTTAGGTGGAGACTTGGTTTTCTTTACAGATGAAGTGGCCCCACAACAACGCGTTGACTCAGCCCTTGTATTCGGTCTGAACTATGTTATTTTGCTATCAAACTGTAATGTTCCAATTCTATCAATCGCATGAACAACATGACCATCTCCATACTAATAAATGCACATAGACTTCAACAAATTTGTCTTCAAATTTGGTTTTTCTATAATCATTTCAGTTAATGTACACACTGTCTAATATCCCAGACAATTCATCAGTGCATACCAAAACCAAGTAAATGCAGAGCACCATATTCAATCTACTTCAGAGTGTCCATCTATTACGTAAAAGAAAAGAAAAAATCCCTTCTGGCTTCTGTGGTGGCCAATGCAGCCCCTCCGTCTCGTTTGACATTCGTTGACCAATCAATCGGTTTCCTGCGGCTGGCTCGATTTGGGAATGACACCTTACTCCCGTACCTGGAAATTATAAGTCATGCCTGAAGAGACTCAGTGATACAAACTCGATTCAGGTTGTGGGCGAAGAAATATGACCCAGAACTCGATCATTGTGCCAACGATCTCATGGAAAGGAATGAGCGTCAAGCTAAAGTAACAATTTTGCGAGGTGCCCAAAGGGAATGGATATGTCCTTCTTGTGCTTCAAAGTAGAAAACTTGGCCTTCTCAAATGAGCGTGCCCTACAACTGGACGTGGTAGTCTAAACAGGGTCACGCCAATGGATCGTTTGAGTCTTTTGAGGTTTGATAATTTGTATTACGAGAATCTTGTGAGGCACTGGGGCTTGCTTGGACCAAACAGGTACTCTTTCTCCAGCAGCCGGACTCGAAAATTGTTTTGATATTGCAAATTCAAGAGACGTTACTATTGAGTGAATGAGAAACGGGAGGAAGACAGGTCTGGCAAAACAAGGAGAGGAAGGATTGGAAGATTCATCAGAGTGGCGTAGAGAATATAGCTGACAGGAGGTAATATGTGGGATTTTATGTGTTTACAGTGTTTGAAGCATGGAGTATGGAACCACCTCAGATGGGAATGGGAGCGTTCAATTTAAATGGCATTTTAGTGTGACAAAGACATTAGATTGGAGGGTGGGATTGAGAGAGTCAGTGGAGAGGAGTATTCAATGTAACTGCAGTGTTGCATAGCGTTATTAAAGGTTCTGATACTATTCAACGCATTCAATAATTCAAACGTTTTATACCACTGGACTCCATTCAATATATACAACGTTAAAACAACATTGAAATGATTCAAAACTACATTCAACTTCTAAAATAATGCATTTATTCAACATCATTAATGTTAAAAAACCATGCGCATACCAGGAGCTAGACCAACATTTAATTATCAGCATGTCAGGCCAGTTCAACGCACAACATTAATATTCAACAACCATTCAATAATGATACCAACGCAACGTTAATATGTATGGACAGATGTGCAGCGCTGGCCAGGTTATCTTAGGACAGAGCGCATGCAGTGAAGCGGCTAATTATATGGAGGAGCAGTGCAGGCATTGTCAAGGGTATGGAGGCGCTTCTACTGGAGAGCAGACATTAGCAGCAGTGTAATCGAGTTGCAGCTAAAATTGAGCTGAATAAATATTCATGAGAAAATATTCATGAAATTTATGGCAGAAATAAACTGCATAGAGAGGCCATAAAACAAATGGCTCAAATTAATTTTGTAGGGCAAGAATACGCCTGCTCTGATACCATGTTAAACACACATGGGACCAAGAACAATATGAATGATAAATCATGAGAGTACAATTTTTATTAACAAGAGATTTACATTTATAGTACATTATGTGACCGTTAGGTTCCACATCCCAAGGTCTCTTGGACTACTTAGTCTATTCAGCTTCCACACTAACCCATTTAGGATTAGGTGTCCAACACTAGGCTAAAGAACGAGCGATTTGGGACTAGGAAATGGTAACTAGGTTGAAAACTCTAGATAATAAGTGGAATAGGGTAATTTACTTCTAATTTGAAAGAGTTAGAGAAGGCTATGTTGTAGAATTTGTTATTGAATGTTGTGATTCTTTTAGTAGTGTAGAAAGAAATTTTTAAGTTAGCCTTAAAGGAATATTTCTAGCAAAAAATCCACTTGGGATCAAAATGTTGTTTGTTTAGAAAGGGTTAATGTGCATGGAAACCGATAGTATGGAAGTGTAAAAACCCCCTGTGGAGGATAGGTATGAAAAGGAGAGGGAATTAATGAGGTAAGTTGAAACAGGTAAAGGATATATTTAGAAGAGTAGAAAAGAAGAAGAGAAGAGTGATACGAAAGAAGAACCAACATTAGGAAGATAGTCAAGAAAGAAAAAAAAGTTAGGGCCCTAAATCAAAGGGAGGAGAATAATATAGTTAGGAGATATGAGATGAGTACAAGAAGAGAAGTAGAATTAGAATGGTGGGCTAGATAGATATCTATGCCAAAGAAGATTGGAAAAGGAGAGGAAAGGCCATCTCAGAGACACAACAAGAAGGAAGAAGCAACAGGAGTGGATGCCAAAGATAGTGAGAATAGAGGTATAGCCAATGAAGTTAAATTCCACTAGATATTAAGATATATCAGTGAGTTGGTGGAATATGATGAAGGTAACAATGACCATGATATAAGGATTAATGATGAAGATGATGTCTCCAAGGATGAAGGGAAGTTGGCAATTATAAGAAGGTTCATGCAATTAGATCTTGGAGGATATTTTGGATTTACTAATGAAGGAAACTAGGTAGGATGAAATAACCCCCTTTTTGAACCACACCCCTTGTGGATGTTAGAAAAGGGGAAAATTGAAAAGAATCCAAAGTCAAAAGGATTTTTTAAGAAAGATTGCAAGTACCAACAACACCAAGTAGAGAGAAAATAACAATATTAACATTAACTTCTATAATGGAAACAAATATTAAAGATGATTTGAACATTAGAATCCTAGAGTTTCATGGGATGTGAAAAGATGATGTTGATAAATGTTGGTTCACTTGTGAAGCAATGTGATTAGTAAAACATATCATAGATAAAGTAACTAAGATTGCATAGTCGGATACTACTTTTAGAGACAATGTTGTAACATGGTACATGAAGTAAAATTCTATTGTACTAATAGGATAGATAAGTTACGTAATTGAGATAAAACGAGGCTTTCTCAAATAATTTTGTAAACCAAAGTGAGAATCATAATGTATTATGGGGATCAAATAAATTTAGTAGCAAGTGGGAGAAACCATGTGGGATTATGACTAGTTGATCAAGATCTTGTTGGATAGATTAATGTTTCAAATATAGGATGTACAACATAGTGAGTAGCTTATTGCAAGGCTCCTCCCACATATTTGGGTCCCCATGAATAGTAGAAGGTCGAATCACCTCGAAGGTTTGGATATTTCCATGCACCAAGAATTCAAACTTCAGGGTGGAAAAACTTTAGCAAGATTGGTGCAAATGTGGTCTCAACTTGCTACCATGACAATGAAATTACAAGAGATGGTGAAGGGAAAGGTTATGCATGAGAATATATGGTGTACTATGTGTCACATATAAGGTCACCATCAGAATGAATATTTAACACTTGAAAACTTTACCCTGATTGGTGCATAAAACCCATTTCCTATGCAACCACATATAGAATGGTGTGAAATTTGTAGACAATGTACCCATATACCTTCCCATTTCATGTGTACATGATTCATATACACCTTTTACATATAAAATTTTGGAGAATGTTGGTGGAAGGGAAGCATATTCATTCATAGACGGATTTTTCATGATATCATCAAGGATTGTAGAGGATAGGACAAAAAATATATATGCAATTGAATGCCTTTATTTGTGTTCATTATCATACCCTTTTGTTTGAAGAATGCACCTACATTTTTCTCTAGGGTTCTTGTGCCAAGAGGTTCATTCTACAACATAGTATGAATGAGATGTGTAATTCCTTTTGTGCTCAAACTCTAGTTGACATGTGTTCCTCTTTAAATAAAAATAAAATATTCTCTAAATAAAAAGCAATGTCAACTATAATAAAATAACAAAATTGAATATACATATTTGGTTATTTTTAACTAAAAGTATTACAATAAATTAATAATCCCATTCTTAGTGTGTTTGGTTTGTTTTTAATATTACAGCTCAGTGAGAAGGAGATGTGGAAAAATCATTTCACTCTCACTCTTACTGATAAATAAAATATTTCGATTTGCATGTGAGGTAACTGTGGAGAACTTGAAAGGTATGCTTTTGACAAACAATTTAGTGGCTTTTCAGTAACAATTGTAACCTTTTCTGCATTATGAACTCAAAGAAATAAAGAATTTTAATAAAATGTGTAAGAATTAACATGGGAAGCTTAATCGTTGATAATTGTCATTTTTCTATGCAGGGAAAGGTGGAAACGAAGAGTTGTCGTTCAAAAGGGAAAAACAGAGGAGGAATAGCTGTTGTCCCTCTAGAAGGGAACCGGATGCAAACGAGATCGAGCAGATCAAAGCAGAATAACCCAGGAAAGAAAGAAGGGATACCAATTCGGCGAAAGAGGGAAAGAAAAGTAAAGGATTAACAGCTTGGCGAATCCCTCAGGATCTTTGATCCTAAGGGATCGCTTTTTTACTTATTTTTGTTACCTAGATATCCCCACCGTTACTTTTATATAAAGGAATAGAATCGTTGAGCAAAAGGACTTCTGTTTTGTAAATTTCAGTTTCAGACAAAACTTTCATCATCGAGTCTCACTGAGACCTAGTTTACTGTACGTTTGTTGATGAGTTAATATAAAAGACTTGGTGTTTATTTCATCTTTGCGTCTAGAGTAATCTAAGGCGGTGTACCATTGGAAGCTAAGGGCCCGACTCCGAAGGAAACTTGCTTTTGTATCATTATAACTTGATTTATGCGTGGTTTGCTTATCTTTATTACTCGGTAATCTGATATACCTTTCATATGCTATGCTATGCTCTGCTACAATTAATGCATTAATGGTTTTTCTCAGGAAATCTGTGTAATGACTTTGCATTGTATAATTGAATCCTTTCCGAGTCGATCGCATGCTTTTAGTCTCAACCAGTTATTTCTGTTACAGAGCGTCTCTATTGAATATTACTGTCATTGGATTCATTTGAAATCCCGATTATTGGAATCCGAAAGTAATGTTATTCTATTTGGAAACATAGTTGTATTATCCTTAATTGTCAGATTACTATATTAATGTGAGGTGTGCATATATGGTCGATTACTGTCGTTCCATAATTCATCAATGAGTGTTGTTCCATAAAGTACATTCCATCCAGTTTGCTTTAAGAGAGAAGATTGTTATTTCATCGCAGAGTGTGAGTTTGGTGCAATAGGGCAAGTTGGTTCTGACTCGCAAGATTTAGTTCTTTTAATTGCTATTCCATTTACTGTTGTTCCATTTCCTATCTGTTGTTCCATTTCCTATTTGTTGTTCCATTTCCTATTTGTTGTTCCATTTTACTTACTGTCGTTCCATTTACTTGCATTCGCTGTTTTGGTGTGAGAGAAGGTCTAAGGCTGTAGTGAGCCTCAACAGTCGCTGCCTAGCTCCCAGACCTATGGTCCATGCTCTAATTTCCTTTCCATCAGTTTCTAGAGGGATGGGTTATCGCTTCCGTACCCTTGACTGATAAGCTGTCTTGTGTGATTCTATCTTTTTGGAGTAACTTAGTCGTAGTTTAGCATCTGTTTACTCTTGTATTCTCTGAACGCTATACTACTAAGCATTACTTTGATAAATAGCCTCGGATTGAGCTACTCTTTGCAATAACAAAACGTTCCCGAATTGACTTATTAATGTGGGATAATTAGAGGTGTGGGAAACCCTAGTTATAGCTCTACATTTTGGCGCCGTTGCCGGGGAAAGAGTATAGCCATTTGTCCTTTACAGAGTCGTGCACAAATCCGCTAGGGGAGAGTTAGATTTTAAAAATGGAAGGTAAGAACCTGCGTACGGAGCATGTAAAATCCCTGCTCCACCATCCGCTCTCCTAGAAGAATTGCTGGTTGAATAGGATTTAGTAGTTTATTAGAGTGCATGACTAAGCAGAAAAAGCCAGAAAAGAATATCAAACCTCCATCCAAACCCGAAAAAGCCAAAGGGCCGGTGACCCTTGGCCGAACAACCTTCATAGATGAAATCTATAAGAAAACTAAATCTCAGCCATCAGTAGGCCCCCGAAAGATTACTTCTAAACAACCTACTAGCTCCCTTCAGGCCACAACATCACCATCTGAAGCCTATGCTGAGGTGCATAGTCAGACTGATGAACAGGACTTTCAAGAAATTGAAAATTATATTCCAGAACGACTGCAGGAAGGGAATTTAAGCAATCTTTGTGAAGGAGAAGGGGAAACGGGGGAAGTAGGAGAGCCAAGGTCTCCTCCTAGGATAATCCAGCTGTTAAATAGCCCAGATAAGGGGAGCACGGTAAAAATTATTATTGAAGACACCCCATTTCCTCAGATAGAAATTCCAGATATGGGAAGTGCTATCAAAACAATCCCTGTCAAGGCCGTTCCTTCTCAGCCTAGGAATACCCTCCTAGAAATCCCGAAAGGTTATTGGCATATATTCGATCCCATGGCGCAGAATCAGCCAAATACTCAAACTTGTACATTGCAATATCATATAGTGGATTCCACAGCAAATGCGCCCATGAAAGCAATTCCTCTTCAACACATTCCTACATTTCACGGACTTACATCAGAGGACCCCGATGCATTCTTATTTGAATTTGATGTATTATGTAGGGGATATGATTACACTACTGACCCCCAGAAATTAAAATTGTTCCCCTCCACTTTGAAAGGGTCAGCTCTAAGATGGTTTATGGGTATAGGTGGTGGAGTCATAAATAACTGGGAACAAATGAAAGAATCTTTCCTAAAGAAATATCAGGATTATTGTAGGTCTAGAGAATTAAAAGATGAAAATTTTCAAATGACAACTAAACCAAATGAAACATTAGAGGAATACGTAGAACTTTTTCACTATAATTTACAAAGATCCCCCTATGCATCACTACCTCTGCCTGATAATGTGTTAAAAACTGCATTGATCAGAGGCATGAAGGAACAATGGATTGAAACATTAAATATCATGGGAAAAGGGGATATTTATCAAGAGAATTTTGCTGACATCATTGATTTATGTATCAGGAGTTCGAGAGGCAGCACAAGGATAAAACTAGCAGAATATGATCGGTTTGTGAGAGATAACAAAATATCAACAGAAGAAGTAACACGTGTAGAACTTGGAAATTTATTAGAAAATTTAAAAACTGATATTCTGGGGACGTTAACTACACAACTTGATATTGTGCAGGATAAATAGAATCAGATGGAGGCGGAACAAAATCTGGCGATTTTCTGCCCCCGATGTAGAAGAAAACATAGCCACAAGGAATGTCCACTGGATGCAGTTCAAACATGTGCTATCTGTACAAAAGACCACCTTACTGAGAGCTGCCCCTCACTTCCTAGATTGAAGGCAGTATATAAGGAAGCGGAAGAAGAGCCAGAATCAGCATACTTCATTAACCAGTATCGCCAATGGCAACCAAGGCAATCTGGTATGTTTTCAGACCCAATTTCTTCTTTCCAGCCTCCGCAGTATAATGCTCAGCAATATAATATGTGGAAAAACCAATCTCAACTCCCATTCCCGAGTTGGTCATCACATCTATTTCCTTCTCCCAATCTGTGGATGAATCCTCCAAGCCAATTCGGCTGGCCGAATTTTCCTTACACCCCATCATATTGGCAGAATAACTCATATCCTCCACAATGGATTCCCCCTACTTCACAAGGTTCACCCTGGCAGACAAACTGGCCAAAATCAACATATCAGCCAGCAGGAACTATTCCACTCCCTCAACCGACTCTGCCAGCTTTACAATAAAACCCCCAGTCTAATCTGAGATCGCAACTCCCAGCCCAACCGAATCCCAATCCAAATAATAGACTCGTCCAATCCCTCCAAATCATGGAAACATCAGAAATCGGACCTAACCTGAGGGAGTGCAATGATCTTCAATTAAGATCGGGACGTATAATAGAAATGGAGGGAGATAAAATAGTTCACATTGAAGATTAGTTACCTATAGAACAACTGTTACAACAAGAGGGTGTGAATAAGGAGCAGACCCATCATCAAGCAAGGACATCCTCTCCTCCTTTCCCGGAACGATTAGTCATACCACGACTTGTGCAATATCCAGACTTTGACATTCTGGGAGAGTTACAAAATATGTACATAAGAATTCCATTCCTCCAAGCCATTCAAGACATCCCTATATACGAAAAAACTATAAAAAAATTGTGCATAAAAAAATCGAGGAGGAATGCAACCACTAACCCAAGAGTCCAAGTAGTCAGCACTTTATCTGACCTATTATTAGGAAAGGAGACACCCATTAAATATGAAGATCCTGGAAATCCAATTGTAACTGTTCAAATCTATGGTCAGACCCTGACTAATGATTTAGTTGATCTAGGAGCTGCAATTAATATTTTGACAACCTCTACCTGCCAAAATCTCGACATTACATCGGTAGAACCTACTTCTACTTTGTTAGAATTGGCAGACCGATCTGTAGTTCGACCGGAAGGTACTCTATATGACGTCATGGTCTCTGTAGATTCCTGGGAATACCCAACTGATTTCCTGATAATTAATCCAAAAACTCGACTGGATGGACATCCGCTAATTCTAGATAGACCTTGGCTTGCTACTGCCGATGCTTACATTGGTTGTCGGCAGGGAAACATGACTATAACTAAAGGACCAGATATTAAAAATCTAGTTCTATACCCTCCAGCACAGCCAAGTCTTACAATGATCAGAACTAACTAGCACCCTGTGTCATACCTTACTAACAATATCAGATCCCCATTGACTGTACAGAAGGCTCTAGATTTTAAAAACCAAACAGAAGACGATGCCACCAATAATTTCATTAGTCAAACTGAATCTAGATCTCACACACAGTGTTTCATGATAGAAGCAGCGTTTGATAGTGAACTAGAAGAAGATCCTTTGAAAGATGTGCATGACCAAACAATACCTGTGACTGTTGTTGCCAACAGTAAAGTAGTGGAAATTGAACTGGGTAAGACTCTAAACATCAATGCCAACCTCACACTGGACCAAGAAACAAAGCTCGTCCATCTGTTACAAAAGTATCAAGAAGCATTTGCGTGGCATTACCCTGATATGAAAGGGATTGATCCTCAATTATGCACCCACCACATTTATATAGAAAAAGATGTAAGACCTGTTCGTCAACCGCAAAGAAGACTCAACCCTCATCTAAAAGATATTGTAAAAGCTGAACTTCAGAAACTTTTAGATGTTAATTTCATCTACCCTATTTTCGATAGTAAATGGGTCTCTCCGCTTGTGGTGGTACCCAACAAGAATGGGAAATGGAGGATTTGTGTGGATTACAGGGAGTTGAATAAAGCCACACAGAAAGATCACTTCCTTCTCCCATTCATAGACCAAGTATTGGACACTTTAGCAGGAAAGAAATTCTTTTCTTTCCTGGATGGCTTCAGTGGATATAATCAGATTCAGATTTCCCCTGAAGACCAAGATAAAACTACTTTTACTTGTCCTTGGGGAACGTTTTCCTATCGATTTCTACCCTTTAGCCTATGTAATTCTCCTGCTACATTCCAAAGGGCTATCCTTAGTATCTTTGCAGATTTAATAAATGATGGACTTAAGGTGTACATTGATGACTTTACACCATATGGAGATGATTTTGATCCAGCTTTAGATACTCTAGAAAGAGTCCTATAACGTTGCATCGCCACCAGGCTGTGCTTAAGCCACGAAAAATGTTATATGATGATGACAAAAGGGCTCATTCTAGGACACTATGTTTCAGCAGCTGGCATTCAGGTAGACCCGGCTAAAATTCAGATACTTTTGCTTATCCCCACCCCCACTACTCAAACAGAGGTACACAGCTTTCTTGGATTTTCTGGGTATTATAGACGATTTATAGAACATTATTCACACATTGCTGCACCTCTATATGCACTAACTGGTAATGTTGACTTCTTGTGGACAGAAAAATGTGACCGTGCTTTCAAGGAATTAAAGAAGCTTGTATCAACAGCTCCAGTCCTTCGAGGACCAAACTGGAATTTACCATTCCAAATCGCATATGATGCCTCGGATACAGCAATCGGTGCAGTCCTTGGGTAGGAAGAGGATAAAAAACCATATGCTATCTACTATATCAGCAAAAATTTATCCTCAGATGAATTAAATTACACTGTCACTGAAAAAGAATTCCTAGCTGTAATACATGTTGTTAATTAGTTTAGACATTATATCACCGACTATCCTGTTATGTTATATACAGATCATTCTGCTATCAAATATTTGGCAAATAAGCCTGTTACAAATGCTAGAATAACTAGGTGGTTGATCTTATTGCAGGAGTTCGATATCACAATCAAGGATCGACCTGGCAAGGAGAACCCCGTAGTGATTTTCTCTCACGAATACCAAAATCAATTGAAGCAGCAGCAATGGAAGATCAATTTCCTAATGAGCACCTGTTTGTTGTTGCTGTTCAAACACCCTAGTATGCTGATGTTGCCAATTACCTTGCAGTAGGTAAGCTACCAAAACACTTAACCCCTAATGAACGTAAGCAGATTGTTCAGAAGAGTACTCGATTTTCATGGATTGGGGGCTATTTGTTCCATACAGGGGCAGACATGAAAATTAGGAGATGTATTCGAGAAGATGAAATTTTCGACATTTTAAAAGCCTGTCATGACGGACCATGTGGGGGACACTTTGCTGAAAAAAGAACAGCACATAAAGTATTGCAGACAGGATACTATTGGCCTACAATTTTCAAAGATGCGAAGAAATTTTCCCAAGCTTGTGACAGCTGCCAGCGAGCAAGACGACCTGGTCAAGCCGACAAAATGCCTCTGAGGCCACAGTTAGTCATTGAGCCATTTGAATGATGGGCTCTTGATTTCGTTGGACCCATCAACCCATCATCAAATCAGAGAACATATATCTTGGTGGCGACAGACTATGTCACCAAATGGGTTGAGGCCGAATCGTTACCTAGAGCTACAAAAGATTCTGTAATACAGTTCTTGTTCCATTTATTTGGACGTTATGGACTTCCGAGAGAAATAATTACAGATGGAGGCCCACAATTTGCTGGAAATCAATTAGCTGCAACACTTAACAATTATCACGTCCAGCATAAAATTACTACCCCATATCACCCGCGGGCGAATGGGCAAGTAGAAAGTAGCAACAAGGTAATAGAATCAATTTTAACAAAAACCATTGCGTCGCATAGGCCTGATTGGGCCGCCTGATTACCTGAAGCATTGTGAGCTTATAGAACCACATGGAGAAGTACCACAGGTTATTCACCCTATCAATTAGTGTTTGGAAAACAACCTATTTTCCCCATAGAATTCGAAATCCAAACGCTACGAACTGCACAGGAAGTCGGCCTAGATCTAAGTGAGGCACAAATCAATCAATTACAACAGATTAATGAACTGGACGAAATCAGGCTCTTTGCATTATAGAATACAACACTTATTCAACAGCAGCGAGCTAAATGACATGATGCACTCATCAAGAACAAAGTCTTTCACGAAGGAGACTGGGCTCTGTTATATGACTCTCGGTTTCAGGACTTCCCGGGGAAACTTCAGACTCGATGGTTTGGACCATACGAAATCCAGAAAGTACATGATAATGGGACCCTCACTCTGATCACAATCGAAGGTTCTGGATATGCATTCAAGGTAAATGGCCACCGAGTTCGTCTCTATCAAAAGCCACTCACTCGGGAATCCTTCTATCAGCAGCTACATCGAGACACTGATATGGAAATTTTAGGAGAGGAAGCAAAATCTTCCTCACCTATAATTCAGTAAGGAATTCATTTTTCTATAAATTCTACATAAGTTCTTGTATATATGTTTTCTTAACATTTTCATTGATCTTTCTTTTTCTATTTTGATTTTTGCATTCTGCGTGTTCTTGCTGTTCCTTTTCCAAATGGAAAAGCATTTGCGTGTTTCTGCTGTTCCTTTTCAAAAGGAACAACATTGATGTGTTTTTGCTGTTCCTTTTCAAAAGGAACAACATTGTTTTGTTTCTGTTGTTCCTTTTCAAAAGGAACAACATTGTTGTGTTCTTGCTGTTCCTTTTCCAAAAGGAACAACATTTGCGTGTTTCTGTTGTTCCTTTTCAAAATAAACAGCATTGATGTGTTTCTGTTGTTCCTTTTCAAAAGGAACATCATTGTTGTGTTTCTGTTGTTCCTTTTCAAAATGAACAACATTGATGTGTTTCTGTTGTTCCTTTTCAAAAGGAACAGCATTGTTGTGTTTCTGCTGTTCTTTTTCAAAAGGAACAACATTTGTGATTTTCTGTTGTTCCTTTTCAAAAGGAACAGCATTCGTGATTTTCTGCTGTTCCTTTTCAAAAGGAACAGCATTCGTGATTTTCTGCTGTTCCTTTTCAAAAGGAACAACATTTGTGATTTTTTGTTGTTCCTTTTAAAGAAACGAAATCTCAAGTATTTGTTTGCATGGATTCTTCTCTGTTGTTCCTTTTTCAAAAGGAACACCATCGGCATGTTTTTGCTCTTTTTGATGATATTGAGGATGCTTTTCGCCCATGTTCTCCCCAGTCTTTAAGATACAGCTATGGACTTATGCAATGAACATAAATCATGACATACCGAAGTCAGCAGATCATAAATCGCTCTTTATAAGGCCTAGTATTGATAAGAGGACAAGATGAGGGACACACTTACCTCTTATCTTCGTTGTCATTGTCTTATTACCGTTGCTCTGGTTGGTGATCTTTATCATGATGATTTCCCTAAATTCTTTTTTTGATTATTACCTAGGGGTAAGAGCAGAGGATTTATATCTTCCTGTTGGGATGATAAGACTTCTTCCACCATTCCCCACTCTTAAGGAGTGCTGAACCACCCTTATGTGTAAATAAATAAGAAAAAGTGCTCTGCAAAAAGAAAGAAGTAAATATGAATTATCAATTGTCAAATGCAGGATAGGGGGTCTCATCAAGAGCCAGCCTACCATGATCATAAGGATGGAAGCGAAGTGGCATTCCCATTATGGCCACCACACCAGGGATATGGTCCAAAGGTACACTAAATAAACAAACCTTGGAACAGGGGTTCTCATCACAAGCCAGCCTGCCCACGTTTCGCACCTACCTTGTGAATGGCATTATGGATACCTGGTTATCAAGCCAGCATAATGGCCTACATTTTGACAAAATACTCTTCAAAATACATAGAAAGGATCATGGTTCCGGGGGTGAAATAAAAAACTCTGCCAAGGTTATGAACACCTGTTGGCAGCAGAGCTCTGTTAATGGTATTGAATTTGTAATGGTTACACCAATAGCTATGATATCAATACTTCTTCGTCTCTTATATCCTATGAATAGATCATATTTTATGTCCCGATCTCTACATCGCATGAACACTCATTACCACCAATCATGGCAATGGAACTGACAATGACTGCTGGAGATTTCGTACGCTTGGCAGATGTCCCATCCCCCGGCCTCCCATCATATGACGTAGGCTCTTATGTAAAACGTGATCCACCTTTTTTCCTCGATTTCGGTATTTTGTTGTCTATATAAAACATGGCATAATTTCATATGTTGTTATTTTATGACTTGGTTTCCGAATGGTTGTTGCTCCTCTATTTGACGGCTGGGGACAGCCTATCAGATCGCGGGGGGGAAGGTAACTTCATTACTCCACAAATTACATGTCAGCACACCATTCGGGGAAGATAATGTACGAAGGTATGGCATGGTTTAACGGTATGATAATTCTATTTTACAGAAATTGCCATCCACGATCCTTTTTTGTTGCATACTGTGTGTTCTTTTCTAAAACTTTGCGACGATCACCCTCTCTGTGTCTCAAACAGCACAGGCAATTGCTATTCCATTGAGAATTCTGAGTGGAACCATGGGGGGGAAATCAGTCTGAAGCGAACCTCAGGAGTTGACAGTCTCCGCTGCTGCCCGGGAGATCCTGGAAAAGGCAGGGTGGCTGAATTATTTCAGTGGCCTACGAGAATCGAATGAAACAGTGGCGTTGGAATTCCTGCAAACTTTGCAGGAGAACTACTCCATAGTAAGAGAAAGACGGATAGCGGTCACTGATGATATAATTGTAGAAGTCTCGGGACTACCAGCTGCCGGACCCGTATGGACGCTGAAGAAAGAAAGACTACAAAAGATTGTGGAGATTTTCCAGGATGAAGGCCAAAGCTTGACAGTCAAGGGGAAGGGAGTTCTGCCAGCAACGTTAGGGGAACCCTGGACCGAATTAGCAAAGATAGTGCAGAGCTACATCACTTGCGAAGGGAGGAAAGATGTGGTAAGACCACGTCATCTTAAACTCTTAGTTGTTTTGAAAGGAAAATGTTCTGTAAATCTGCCTGCACTCTTAAATTCATTATTACATGATGCGGCTCGAAGCCTGAAAAAGGCACAACACATAGAAACAGTTGTTAGCCACCATGGATTGATTCAATTGATAGTGAGCTATAGTCTCACTCAACAACAGAGCAGCTGGGAGGATCTCATTGCAATGATCGAGGGGGGATTGGCTGCACCATCCCCAAAACCTAAACATTCCTCTAGCACACCCGATCGATCAGAAAAATGTAGAGAATTGGCAGCAAAAAAACATGTTGCTCCAAAATGAAAATATTCCTCTAATACACCAGAACGACCAGAAGAACCTAGAAAAATGGTAGCAAAAAAACATGTTGCTGGTACACCTGAACAACCTGAGAGACCAAAGAAATCAGCCCGGCTGGCCCGGATACAAGGGAGGCTGGAAAAGATCCAGGAGACCACTAGCCAGCCAATTGAGATTACAGACGAACCTCTAGAACCAGAAGGAAGACCTTCCGAAGAAAATGTTGAGCAATCTGGGGCCGAGGCTGAGCAGCCCAGAGAAGGAGTCGAGGAAGGAGACGAGCACTCTGAAACAGAAACAGAAGCTGAACACTCCAAGGCAGTCACTGCGCAGTCCAATCAAGAGGAGGAAGTAGTGCAGCCGGAGGGCAGCCCACTGCGGGACCCTGTGGGTGAAGAGGAATTGGCTGCAATCCTGGCCAATATGGGGGAGTATGGCCAACCCTCCAGCCCAGCAGGCCTCCATGACAGACCTCCGGAGGAAGACACACCTGAGAAATCACATGCAGAAAAGGCAGGAGAAGGAAACCTGCCCGTTCATGATGAGGAAATAAGAGACGCCAATCGAGAACAATCTGTTCCCAAGACACCAGAAGAAATTCTAGACAGAGTAGGAGCAGATTTAAGGGCCAGTCATAAACCCTCCGCCGAGACAATAGAGATTAAGAAATTAAGGAGGAAACAACAGAGGTTGTTGAACACTATAGCCAAGCTCTGACAGCAAATTCGGATTCTGAAAGCCAACCCGAGGATACGAAGGACCGCAAGGAAAAGAAAGAGGGCCACTGCAGCAAAATCCCATAGGACAAGAAGACGACGGACTTATAGCCGCTCTGTTGGTCGAAACCCCATTGGAAGACCTATTGCCGTTCCAAATGACATTGAAGAACAGACTGTTGTTCCAAATTACATTGAAGAACAGACTGATGTTCCAAATGACGTTGAAGAATAGACTGTTGTTCCAATTGACCCTGCAGAACGGACTGACATTCCAATTGAGGCAGAGGAACAGGAAGATGTTCCAATAACAGGGGAACCAAAACAACCTTTCATTCGTGTTAAGAAAGAAAAAGAGAGTTAGAAGACCCAAACAGAAGCACCACCCTCAGGGGTAATTCGGGTTCCGAACTCCAAATAGCATAACAAAAAGGTTCAAGTAAAATTCCCGGCCTCTACGGCTCTATGGAAAAAGGATCCAAAAACAAGAACCTTGCACAAGATGATGAAGCAAGCTCAGAAAGAAGCTGAATAGTTGAGAGAACAAATAGTCCCCCAGGAAAAATACGAAGAGTTACAATAGCAACTTCGGGATATTAGTCAGTCCGAGAGCCAGGCCTTTGAAGGATGGCAAAAGGAGCAAGAAAAGGTTGCCAAGGTAACTCGTCGATTAGATATTGTTATTAAGCAGATGGACACTGTGTGTTCTTTGTATAATGATGCTTTGACCTGTAGGCCCCCTGCTAAAAACTATGCTTTATTTTTTCTTGAACGATATTTACGATTAAAAATAAAAGCTATTAGGGCGGGTGCCCCTATCCAAATCAATACTATTAATGATTTGATAGATTGTTGCAAGCATTATGGAATTAAGGTTCAAAGATTATTGTGCGAATTTTACTTGCACAACCTCATGCTAGACCAAGAAATTGACTTAAATCCTAGTCCTTTTGTTGGTGACATACAATTGCAAGCCTTCGTTTCATTTGGGGTTAATCAGCTGAAATGGCTTAGAGCCTATAACACCTTTCAGAGACAGGAAAATAACCTAGACTTATGGGTGAGAGCCGAGCCTAGAGACCCAGTGATGCTATGGAGAGAGCATAGGAACCTTATGAGGACCCTCGGTGTCATCGAGATATTAGGACCCATGCACGAAGACCTGATCTGACATAGTCTGGAATATTTTCGGACTATTAAAGACCTTGCCATCGATGCTACAAAATTTCGATACCGGACTTCTAGCCCAAACATCCAGCTCAGGGAACCATTCAAATACGAGAATTTTGAGCTGGATGCCAGCCGATTGAACCTTTATGGGGAACGTATTCTGCAAGCAGGGCCATCCTGGTTAGGGTATTGATTTCGTAGACCAATCATTTGGCACCCTGCACCCGAATATCAGGCCTTGTATGAAATGCATGTAGGTCAAATAAATCAGTTCTTTGATGATCTAGTTGCTCATCACGGTTGTAGGCCTCCTCACGAGGTTTCCTCTCCGACCTATTCTCTTACCGCCTTGCATGTCAACTAGAATGTTTTCATGAGGACATGAAACAAGGTAAGCAGGGGGGGGTGTGGAGCACTTGAAAGGTATGCTTTTGACAAACAATTTAGTGGATTTTCAGTAACAATTGTAACCTTTTTTGCATTATGAACTCAAAGAAATAAAGAATTTTAATAAAATGTGTAACAATTAACATGGTAAGCTTAATCGTTGATAATTGTCATTTTTCTATACAGGGAAAGGTGGAAACGAAGAGATGTCGTTCAAAAGGGAAAGACAGAGGAGGAATAATTGTCGTACCTCTAGAAGGGAACCAGATGCAAACGAGATCGAGCAGATCAAGGCAGAATAACCCAGGAAAGAAATAAGGGATACCAATTCGGCGAAAGAGGGAAAGAAAAGTAAAGGATTAACAGCTTGGCGAATCCCTCAAGATCTTTGATCCTGAGGGATCGCTATTTTACTTATTTTTGTTACCTAGATATCACCGCCGTTACTTTTATATAAAGGAACAACATCGTTGAGCAAAAAGACTTCTGTTTTGTAAATTTCAGTTTCAGACAAAACTTTGATCATCGAGTCTCACTGAAACCTGGTTTACTGTACACTTGTTGATGCGTTAATATAAAAGACTTGGTGTTTATTTCATCTTTGCGTCTGGAGTAATCTAAGGCGGTGTACCATTGGAAGCTAAGGGCCCGGCTCCGAAGGACACTTGCTTTTGTATCATTATAACTTGATTTATGCATGGTTTTCTTATCTTTATTACTTGGTAATTTGATATACCTTTCATATGCTATGCTATGCTCTGCTATGATTAATGCATTAATGGTTTTTCTCAGGAAATCTGTGTAATGACTCTGCATTGTATAATTGAATCCTTTCCGAGTTGATCGCATGCTTTCAGTCTCGACCAGTTATTTCTGTTACAAAGCGTCTGTATTGAATATTACTGTCATTGGATTCATTTGAAATCCCAATTATTGGAATCTGAAAGTAATGTTATTCTATTTGGAAACATAGTTGTATTATCCTTAATTGTCAGATTACTATATTAATGCAAGGTGTGCATATATGGTCGATTACTACCGCATAATTCATCAATGAGTGTTGTTCCATAAAGTACATTCCATCCAGTTTGCTTTAAGAGAGAAGATTGTTATTTCATCGCAGAGAGTGAGTTTGGTGCAATAGGGCAAGTTGGTTCTGACTCGCGAGATTTAGATCTTTTGATTGTTGTTCCATTTACTGCTGTTCCATTTCCTATCTGTTGTTCCATTTCCTATTTGCTGTTCCATTTCCTATTTGTTGTTCCATTTCCTATTTGTTGTTCCATTTTACTTACTATCGTTCCATTTACTTGCATTCGTTGTTTTGGTGTGAGAGAAGGTCTAAGGTTGTAGTGAGCCTCAGCAGTCGCTGCCTAGCTCCCAGACCTATGGTCCATGCTCTAATTTCCTTTCCATCAGTTTCTAGAGGGATGGGTTATCGCTTATGTACCCTTGACTGATAAGTTGTCTTGTGTGATTCTATATTTTTGGAGTAATTTAGTCGTAGTTTAGCATCTCTTTACTCTTGTATTTTATGAACGCTATACTACTAAGCATTACTTGGATGAATAGCCTCAGATTGAGCTACTCTTTGCAATAACAAAATGTTCCCGGATTGACTTATTAATGTGGGATAATTAGAGGTGTGGGAGACCCTAGTTATATCTCTACAGTAACATAACTTTATCAACCTTAAAAAGAGAAAATTATTAAAGGTAAAAAAGTATCTTATATTTTCACTTTTAAACATGAGGAAGATGTAAAGTTATTATAATTTTTAAGAATATTTTGATAGAGGACCTAAAGAAGCTATTTGAATACACATGTCAATTAATTTACCAATATAGATCCATCTTGATTGTGCATCTAACAAGCGCTGAGAATCAGATCTCTAAAGGTGAAAACCTATTTTACAGTGCAAAATTGAAAAAATATTTGCACCTTAAGAGATCTAATCCCTCTCAGTGCTTGCTAGACTTGTGGTTCAGATGAATCTATATTGGTGGTAGAAACATTTAAGGAATTTATTCACAAATTTCTAGAGGTGTATTTGGATGATTGGACTCCTTTCAACCTATTGAAGAAACACATATAGATGTTGTACTTTATGCTCAATAAATGTAGACAATTATATATTTCATTGAATCTAAAGAAATGCATATTTTACACACCATTTGAAACATTATTGGGACATGTCATGTGAAAATAAGGATTGCTAATGGATTATAAAATATCATCACAATTGTGGACTCGTCATCTCCAACATAAGTCAAGGAGCTACACTAACATCGGGACATGCTAGATACTACTGCAAATTTATCATGAATTATAATAAGATTTCTATCCATTGGAGAAGCTAATAAGCATACCAAATATGTATGGACTTGAAAGTGTTAGGAGGGTTTGGATCTACTAAATGAGAAGTTAATCATTGCACCAAATTTTTTATTCCCAAACTTGAAAAAGTTGTTTCGTGTACATGTGGATGTGCCATTAATTTACCCTGATGTAGCACTCAAGTAGCCAAGGGATGGTGATATCGATCATCCCATATCATTCTAGAGTCATAATTTATTAGATGAAAAAAAGAAATATAGTACAACTGAGAAAGATGTCTTGAAAATGTTCTATACACTACAAAAATTCAAGCATTATTGACTAGGACCTCCCTTCAAATTATTTATAGATCATTCAACATCAAGTAATTGGTAAGCAAGGAAATGTTTTGGGGGGGGGAGGGAGAGGATATGCTAGTGGATACTACTATTTAGGAATTCAACTTTTAGGTGGTAATAAATTTTGGAAATCATAATGTTGGACCTAACATTTATCCAATATGGAGTCTAGGGAAGTTGGAGAAATTATAGATGATGAGTTACTTGATTATTTAGGGTGGATGTAGAACTTGCCATGTCCCCAAGTGAGGCATATATGGGGTTAAATGTATATGGTATCACCCTAAGTGTGGAAACATAGGCTCAACTTTGTTATGAAACCAACTCATAAAAAGAGAGAAAAGATAGATAAATGCCTTCAAAATAAGCCTCTTCGAGGGGGCAACCTCCTTTACATTACACAAATGAACAATTCTTGGATGATACAAATGAAAAGGCATCCTTTCTATATATAGGAGTCTAAGGGGTCATAATATAATCAGAGCTGGCATAACAATAATAATGTAAGGGAACAATAATAAAAATAGTGGCCTTCTATTGGGCACAATAATAACAATATGCGAACTACATGGGCACAACAATATAATAAGGGGGTTGTACTAATAACAATAAGGGGTTACACTAGTATTATAGGGACCTAACATGCCCCTATCCTTCAAAAAATGTTGTCCTCAACACTTGAGTAGCTCTTGATGCTTCTATATAAAATTCTTGTCCTCCCGTTGGGAATCTTCAGAGGGTAAGTTCTTCCACTTGATGAGATACTCTGAAATTGATCGATATCGTAGTTGTCGGGTTTTTATTTCTGTGACTTCTCTAGGCTCCAATATGATTTTTCCTTCCTCTTCAAGTTTTGGCAATATTGTTTGAACTGGGGTCTTTTGCAACTTTTGAATGAGTGGCCACACTTCTTCATCCTTCTTCCATTCATCCCTTGCTTCGTTTATCCAATTTGGTTGGATAATAGATATAACACAAAACAATGCTTTCACATCCTCATCCTTTCTTGAAAGTGCATCTGCAACAACATTTTTCTTGCTTTTTTTGTAGATGATTTCAAAGTCATAACCCAACATATTTGTGACCCATTTTTTCTGTTCTTCTAAATATAATATTTGTTCTAAAATTTATTTAAGACTATCATGATCCATTTTTACCTTGAAGTGTCTTCCCATTATGTAAGGTCGCCATTTCTTAATTGCATGTAGCATTGCCAACATTTCCTTCTCATAAATAGCTTTCTTGAGATGTAGCCGTAAAAATACCCAATCGCTCACATCAAAACTTCTTTCACTGCGATGTTGATATGCTTGTTGTTTCATTCGATTTTGCACCAAAGTGGTGTTATCCTTTAAATGTTGGAGAAATTGTTGTTGATGCTCGATGTGATCTTTCACTACTTGAATCTTTTTCTTCTTGATATTTCCTTCTATCTTGAGAGTTTGAGGGTTCATAATTTCTTCCAATGCATTACAAGATATGGTTGGATTCATTTCTCGATTCTTGATGTGATCTTTCATATCTTGAACATTTTTCTTCTTGATATGTCCTTCTATATTGATAGTTTGAGGAGTGGTAATTCCATCCAATGCATTACAAGATATGGTTGGATTCATTTCTTCTTTCTCGATGTGATCTTTCACTTCTTGAACCTTTTTCTTCTTGATATGTCCTTCTATCTTACGAGTTTGAGGAGTGGTAATTCTCCCCAATGCTTTACAAGATATGGTTAGATTCATTTATTCTTTCTCTGGGGTTGGTTCCTAGTGTATATCCTCTTCTTTTGATGTTTATTGATCCTTTTTTTCCTCCTCTTCATATTCTATGTAAAATAATCTCTTCTTAGCACACTTATGACATATAGTGTATTTGTTATCACAATTGTAACACAACCCTTTTTCTCTTATTTCTTCCAATTGTTGTCATGTAAACCTTATAGGTTGTGGAAGGCTAGGAGAAAAAACATTTCCATAATTATAGTGGTGAGTGGTGGGATTCCTTGTTTCCATAATTTCACTTTCAATTTTTTTTGCCAACCGGAATGCCTTCTCCAATGAATCAGGTTCCCAAAGACGAACCTCATGTTGAATGTTATCCTTTAAAGTCCCTATGAAGACATCAATCCTTTGCTTCTCTTGAATATCATTGACCATTATATTCAATTTTTGAAAGTCCTCAATGTGCTCTGCCATTGAACCCTTTTTTTCGAGATTTATCAATTGGTTAAAGAAGGTGTTACTCTTTGTATCCTCATAATGTGCTATCATTTCTTCTATGAAAATTGACCAAGTGATAGGTGCTTTACGAGAACAAAGCCCTTTATACCATAAAAATTGATTCAGTTCCAAAATATAAAGATGCAAGATGTACCTTTTGTAACAGTTGAACCTCATGTAGATCAAAAATATTGCTCCATCTATAGTATCCAATTTATCAGATCCTTGCCATCAAACTTCCTCATATTGCCTTTTCTTGATTTTAGGAGCTTGATCTTGAAACGATTGTAAGTCTGTACTTTCAATTCTCCAAGTTCTAAAATTGTGTCATGTAGTAGCCCTCTGAGTCCTCTTTCTAACCTCGCAAGTATGATCAAAATTTGATTCTCCAAAAAACAATTATGCCCAATCACCTAAGATGACCTGATTATATAATTTTTCAGTAGAGCGAAATTGTATGACGTGCCACGTGTCACTGTTTCGACCTTCGAATCTAAAAAAATATACACAGAAAACTACAGTTCGTCCATTTTCTGTAAATTCTTACAAAATTTCAATTCGTTTCTTAGGGAGAAAGTTATGACGATTTTTCCAAGGTCACCTGTTTAGAATGTAATTCGGGAGTCTGCAAAAATCCTAACTTCCTCAGATTATATCTCCAAACATATAGCGAGACAAGATCTGAGATTTGGATTCGAGCTTCAACAATATTTTGGCTCAAATGGGTTTTAATTTTAGAGTCTGAAACTTCATAGCAAAAATATTATGGTGAAAATTCCATGATGACCTGCTTGAAATGAAATTCCAGAGCTTTCAAAAACCCTAACTTCCTCAGATCATATCACTGAAAATATAGAGAGAGAAGATCTGAAATTTGGACTCAAGGTTCAAACCGATTTCTTCTGAAATGGGTTTTTGTTTTAGATTCTGAAAATTTGTAGCCAAAAAGTTATGGCGAAAATACCACAATTACCTGTTTGGAGCAACGAAACCCTAGAATCCAAAGCTCTCATACCAAATGTTATGAAACCAGCTCACAAAAAGATAGAAAAGATAGATAAATGCCTTCAAAATAAGCCTCTTCGAGGGAGAAACCTCCTTTACATTACACAAATAAACAATTCTTGGATGATACAAATGACAAGACCTCCTTTATATATATAGGAGTCTAAGGGGTCATAATATAATCAAAGCTGACATAACAATAATAATGTAAGAGCACAATAATAACAATAGTGGGCTTCTATGGGGCACAATAATAACAATATGCCGACTACATGGGCACAACAATATAATAAGGGAGTTGTACTAATAACAATAAGGGGTTACACTAGTAATATAGGGACCTAACAAACTTATTTAAGAAGGGGCCACATTTGAAATGTGTGAATGTGTGAATAGGTAGATATAGAGATCATATAGTAATTATTGAGGACATGTTATTTGGATTTATGAATGTTTTTAGGTATTTGGAGGAAGTTATCCTATTATTTATGGAGTTATTGTGTATATTATATATTTTATCTATATTGGAGTTATGTTCCATGCTAAAATTGGTGTACATGGTGATTACTTTTGTCTTTTTATGTTGTCGAAGCATAAAATTTGGTATCAAGAGCATATAATCCTAGGATTTTTCTACTTCAAATGAGGCATCTTGGAATTTTCACTATAAAGTTTATTTGGTGAAGCTTCGAATCATGAAATTTTGAGCATACTAAGGAGATATATCATGGTACATACGGTCACAATTTATGATTTTGGTTTGGTATAACTAGTACTGAATTAGATTGAAATTAGTCGTCTTGTAATTTTAGCTATATTATTTTTTGGGAAGTTTCAAACCACAAAATTTTGAACGTATTGAGTTGATATATCAAGGCATATTTGGGAAAATATAATATATTGATTTTCAATACTTTCAAAGGTATACCCTTTGGAAGTGCATTTTTCTAATTGATCCTTAAATCAAGTTCAGAATGAGTCATCCTAGCATTCTCACTATAATATTTGTAGGGGATGCCTTAGAATGCGAAATTTTGAAGAGATTAATGAGAAATATTAGGGTATATCTAGCAAAATTTTATATTTTGGTACTCTATACTATAAAATATAAACCAAATGGAAGTTAGGGTGCGTGACTAATCCATAAATCGATTTTTTTTAGTCATCTTGGTAGTTTTGCTATAATTTTTTTCCAAAGAATTTTTAGAATATGAAATTTCTAATGATCTTATTAAAGTATGTTAGGTAAAAAATTTAGAATTGTATTTGAAAAATTGGACATGTGGCACACTATATAATTTTTCTCTTAGGAAGGGACCAAAAATTAGCAAGGTTTTCAAAAGTTATCATAAATTTCACTTGGCACATAAAATATTGATTATATTTGTGGAATTGTAGAGAAGTAATATTAGAGTAATATATGCGAAAAATTCAAACACATAAGGGACAAAGTTGTAAAGATACACTAGAATAAAGGTCAACTCAAAGGATAGACTCCAAACTAGGTTTCTAAAAGGTGTAATAACATAAATATATCATAAATTTTTATTGAGATGTCTACCTGAGTTAATTCAAACATTTTTCGAAAGAGAAAATATAGTATAGTATATTGGAAAAATCACAATATCTGTATTGAATTATTATTAATGATATCTTGAGTTTTAAGTTAAGGTCTATATTTTACCACACATAACAGTCAATTACAATAAATAGATTTTCATGAGAGGAAGGTGAAGATGAGATCAATCATATGGAATGATTGAAAATAGTAAAGGAAAATGGCATTAATATTTCGATGCCAATAAATTATTTTCATGGTGAAATTCGGTTCATAGAGATTGTGACATATCTTGTATAGTTTGAGTGTTAGAAGGGTTTATAGTAGCATGACACCAACAACTAGTGAGTAGGAGAGTAGATTTCTAGTTGATTGTAGGACAATTGTACAAGCTTGGAGTTCATGGTATACTATGTAGATGTGTGATGGAGTATCAATGGGACACAATCTTCTATGAATCATATGAAGGAATTGTTGGAGGAAATAATGTAGGTAGACTGAATATGTGGAAATTGATATGCACTAGTCTATTGTTGCCTTTAGTATTTCATAAAGCTAAAAAGTATTGGAAACACCATGATGTATACTAATGTAGTGGAAAACCATCAAGAAGGGATGAATTTCCACCCATTTATATCATCATGCTAGATCCATTTGAGAAGTGGGATATTAACTTCATTGGGGCAATAAACCCCACATGAAGAACTAATGTGTACTACATTATTACTACAATATAGTATTTAAAATTATGGGTAGAGGCCACATCGACTAAGGATTGCACTACAAAGGTTCCTACATGAATTATTTTTGTGAATATCATTATAGGTTTGGATCTCCTAAGGTATTGATGAGTGGTCAGGGATAATATTTTCTTAATACCACTATCCACATGTTAACCTAGAAATTAATGATTCATCACCAAAAGAGTACACCCTATTATTCACAAGAAAATTGTATGATGGAAGCATTCAATAATATTATTGGATATTCTTTCTTCAAGGTTTACAATGTGGAGCATAATGATTTGGATCAATAAATTCATGAAATACTATATGAATACAAATATACTTGCAAAAGACTGACAAAACATACTCCATTTTGGATGGTGTATGGGAAAGAAGAATGACGCCATTAGAGTTTGTGGTAGATAGTCTCCATATTGTAGCCTCTATGAAGATGTCAAATGAATATTTCCTACAAAATTGATTCAAGGAACTGATGGAACTGGAAGAGGATAATTTGGCCATAGTACACAGTCAAATTGTGGAAATATGATGAAAAATCATGGCATCATCAAAACATATGATGCAAGACTTTAGAGTTTGGTTTATTAGTATTACTTAATGAGATTAAATTTATTTAGAACCTTAGTAAGATTTTGATGAAGTAGTTGGGTCAATTTAACATTGTTTAGGAAGGTAGTGAAATGAAGTTGGAAAACATTTATGGTCAACCATTGAAGGGTATCATCAATGGAAGTCAATTGAAGATATATTATGACCCCTGGAAGTTAGACGCATCTTCAACATGAAATTTTGGACAATGTTGTAGTAGTTTAGGAATAGGGCCAATGATAGCAATACATATTTTAATGCTTAAGTTGGAAAGAAATTAGGAAAATCAAGGTAGTTAGTACTTTTGCAAAATTATAATATTTTGCATTTAATTGCAAGAATAAAGTACAATGGAAGGAAAGACTTGATATGACAAATTAATTAAAGGAAACATGCACTAAGGTGATGGCATTAAGGTTATGATCCAACAAGTAATGTTGCACAGTGAATGGGGGAGTTATGGAAAGTGTACAAAGTGATGGTAAGTGTACACGTGTTTTTCGGTCTTCCAAGGACAAGTGAGGATTATGTAACTGCCACTTTAGTTAGAGATATCGCAGTGGAGGTGATTTGGATTGGATCCTTATATTGCTTTTCATCCATATCGACACTTTCACAATGGAAAAATTGGATGAATAAACTTACAGGGCCATTTTTATCAATGGGTCCCAATTTGGTGAACTAGGGCTTGAAACCTTTTGAAGGAAGTTTGAGAAATTAAAAGAATTTTTTTTGGGTCCAAAATCTATCAGTTGTGTAGACCCTTTATCACTAGTTTAAATTAAATACCTTTCCAATGGTGTAAGAAAGACACCAAATTGATTTTGTATGAAATAATTATGCACCTCGAAGTTGAATATCTTATTGTGTGCACCATGATTTGAGAGGATGACATGTTATCCTCATTACTCATGGAAACGGTGTTAGCCACGTGGAGGATATGAAGAAAAATCTTGAAGGAATAATTTGTATCTCATGTTAAGGGTTGAAAGGGTCAAATATAACCCCTAATTCGCTATGAGGATGTGTTATAACTAAGACACTATGAGGAAAGGTGTTGGACTATATTGGAGTGTGATTTTGTTCCATAGTAGAGTATAGTAGCTTAGAATTTATAAAGAGAGAGTAGAACATAGGTTATTTTTGTTCTATATAAATCCACATACCATAGGTCTTAAGAGTTCCTTCTCCTTTGAATTTGCACCATTTCCATTCTAGACAAAAGAGAGCATAATAGCCTCACCTTCTAGCCAGATTTTCTCCCATAATGGTTTCGTAGAGCATATATTAGCGTTCATTTTGGTTTATGAGTTAATTTATTTACTTTTTATCTATTTTCCACAACAAAATAATAATAACAAATATTGATTCTAAAAGGAATCAACCCTTCACAGTATATATTTTAGTTTATTTTCATAGATTTATTATGACAAACTGTCCGAAGATCCACATTAGTTTATAGATCATATTAGTACCATAATGATTCCTTTGGGTTTTTTATGGGAAATTGTAGTGGAATAGATAATTTTAAGTTGAAAGTCATAAAATCCCAACCATGGCCAATAGATTAATATATTATAACCCTTACGATCTGGCAAAGGAGAGGTTTGTACAATAGGAAAAGAAACTCATACATATAAACCATAATGTGAACCTCCTCATGGCAATCTTAACCGATAAGCTTAGGTTGATCAGAGAAAATGGGGGTTCCAATTCAAAGGTCACATCAAAATGAGAATTAGGAGATAAGGAAGAAAAAGAGGAGTCTAGGAAACATAAAAAAGTGTAACCAAGTTTGAGTGCCATGAACCATTCACAATCTCTCTTCAAGATGGAATTAAAGGTGGATATCAATCCATATAAAGGTGAGATAGATGCTTTGAAATTAAATCATTAGTTGCAATAGTTAGAGGTTTACTTTAGTGTTCACCACATAGATGAGGAATACAAAAAATCATTTTCTCATTTGAAATTAAAAGGCCATGCCCTAACCTAGTGGGAAAGCCACATATAAACCCTTAGGCTAGAGAGGGATCCTCTAGTAACTAAGTGGGAGTAATTTAAAATTCTCATAATGTTCCTGTTGGCTTATGAGGGCTTGATCCAGGTTCAGCGTTAGTTAGCCAAACAAATCCCTAAACTACTGGCCCTTTTGGCATTAGCCTGCTGAGCGCGGACCGAAGTCTAACCTAAAGCAATATGGGGGGATGCTGGAACCAAGTTTCTGCACCCTTGAGATGGATGTGATGTCCATTTACTCCAACTATACCTGCCTTCATGAGGGTTTCTTATCCCTCTGTTCTACCCTTTAGTACCTTCACCAACTGTTAGAATTGGATTTCACGTAGCCCTAACTAGGGGTTGATTTGCTTTCATGCTGCTAGGGTAGTGAACTATGATATTTCCCAAACTACGCTAAGTATCTTACTTATCTTATTAACATATCTTAGGTAGCTTCGCATAAACAGATTTTCTTACCTGCGTTCGCTTAACCAATATAGTTATACACATTCGCACATCATATAAGTATTAGAAGTGAAATTCATACCTAATACAACAGATGCATAAATAGAAAATAAAGATGCAGAAATTATAGAACACTTCTCTTTATTGATAATTCCAGATGATTACAGACTCAACTCACCTTGTGCACTCAGTTGCAGGGGTCTGCGCACTTAGCTGCAGACTTCTAGGCCTCTGCGCACTCAGCTACAGAGCCTCTACCTATGCTATGACCCAAAATTAGACTTCTACTCCAAAGATATGACTCAATTCTTCCTCATTGATTGGTTTTTTGCATTGATGCCCTTGACTACTTAGAGCTTCACTCTATTCACAACCATGGATATATATTTTACAACCAACATTACATTATTAAAATAAGGGCGGACAACCCTATGACTCTTTAACAACTACGCACTCCACAACCACAAAATGTGGAGTCTTTACATTAGGATTACAAAATTGGACCAAAATATGGGCTTTAGGCCCCAAAAATACCCTTGGGGGATCCCGCGCCCAACAGGCCCCTAACACAAACATTGTGACTCACCAACGAGTCACTCTATAGGTGCGTAGATCTTAGCGTGAAGACCTCCTAGATCTGTTTGGATCGTTGCAACTTTAGCAGCACACTGAGCGACTGCCTGCTGGACTTCCTCCACACATTGTTCAGTGTCTGTTGCTGCTAAAATGTTTCCCTGAATCCACTTCTAAGTTGCTTGCAATTACCAAATCTTTGCTTCAATGGAGGTTGTAATTGTATAAGCCTCATAAATCCATGGTTGTAGGTGTGCTTTTAACACTGCTTCCTTATGCCGAGCGACATCCACTTGTTCCTTGAGCGCCTTTGTCTCCTGCATCCTTGCAAGCCTCTATGTAAGGGCAACCATCTGCACAGTCCCTTTTACTTCGTCATACTTCTGTTGTTGGCTTGCACGCCTCTGTCTCTAGACGCTCTACATTCAGGTCCTTCTGCAGGGTGGTTAGGACCTCGAATAATTGTTCGAATAGCTTCATGTAGTCTGCCACTGTGCTGTCAACTACTGCTATTGCTGTTGTAACATTAGTGGTTCATTGTTCCCTAATTTCTGGTAGAGTTGAAGGTTGAGCATTAAATTGCAGTTCTACGATCTACAGGTTCAACTCCAGCTGAACCCTAGCTATCTCTGCTCTAGCATCATGCACCCTTGTGGCCAATTTGCTGACACGTGCCTCAGCCGGTTCTTCTGCCTAAATGTCCAACTTCGGAACCATCCGGCAGGCTTCCTATAGAACCTGCATTATCTGCCTGTTCTGCACCAGTGACTCATTGTGTTGTAGGCCCAACTACTCAATGTTGATGTGTAACTCGCTCATCACATGTAGTGCATGACTCTCCCTGGCTTGAAGTTCTGTGGTGACTCCATCCTGCAAGAGATAGAGCATCTCCTAAGGGAGCGCAACCATATTTAATTTGACCCCTTTCAAACTACTGATTGTAGCCCTATTGGCCTCCCTCTCTGTAGTAAGTGCACCATCTGGTAGCACTATCATGTTGGTCACCCTTGTGTGCAACATTTCCTTAGCAGCCAAAGTGTTGATCACAAGGTTGTTGGACACTATGCCAGCCTGTGGAGTGTGAACCTCCAACTCTTGCAACTCTGTTCTGAGAGTGCCCAATACCATCTGTTGTTGTTCTTCAAATCGTTGGAGGGCCTCCGTGGTGACATCCCTCACCATTTCTCCGATGTCATGCAAATCCCCCTCAGTGAGGGTGATTGGATCGAAGGACATTTTGGATGCCTTGGTTTTCTTCTGCGACACTATCTACTCTCGTGGCTATGGACACTTGACCTAGGTGGATGTCGTCTGCAGGTCTGTGCCACCTTGTCTTGTGTCTATCTCTGGTTCAGGATAAGGTGACTTCTATCCTTTGCGCTCTTCTTCTCCTATTTTTTTCTATTCCGCCAACTTCGTGGCATCGCGTGCTACCTGAGCCTTAGCCTCTGATTCCTCTTTCTTCCGCTTCTCTACCAATTTCACCATTCAAAGCTTTGTCTCTTCCTTCTTGCACTGCATGTCAGACTTGTCCATTTCCACCATGGAGCCAGCTGGAGCATGCCACTCTGGTGGCCAAGACTCAAGGACTACGAATATCACATCGTCATACACTAGGTATGGTAAATCATGCCACGTATTCATAGGGTCCTTTCGGTCCCTGATGAAGACATGGTGGAAATCTTCTTTGAACTCTGCAAATCTCTGTAAACTATTATTTACTGTGGGCGACAACTGTGGCTTAAGATTGATCCCCATCCGGATATTCATCCCCATTAATATCCAAAATATCTTGCTCTCCTTTATCCTCTGCGCGTCCCTGGTCACCCACAACGAAGCGTACTTCGCTGCCTTTGGAAGGTCCTTTGTGATTGACGAGAATTGGCTATCTTCGGGCAACTCCCATGCCACCAGCACTATCGACAACAGGAGCCACACATAGTGAAACATTTTTCCCTGCTCCTATGCCTCGCGATAGTTCGCAAGGAACTATCTGTATAGATAGTTCACCTAGTTAAACTAGACTCCTTCCACACATTGGGCCGAGAATGCAACCACAGGCATGGGCACCTCATCTGCGAAACACTTCTGCATCACCTTCCCTGCTAGGATTTGTGTCACGACCTTGAGGATAGAGTTGTTAATGTTGGAGATGGCGTATCCTCACTTCTTCTTCTCCAACTTGAACCTCTTCTTCATTGCTTCTGCGAGGGCCAACTCGCCACCTTTTCCCTCTGAAATGTTGGCTAGATTCTCCCCTCAGTAAGGTAGCCATGTAATCTAGTGAATCAGATGGTTTGTGATGGGGATGGGCTCCTCTAGCCACAAACACCCATCATGCATCAAGCAGAGCAACTACCTGATGACAAAGACAATCACTGGGGTGCGGTGGTAATGCGGCACCCATAGTAGGTTTATAAATCTTGCTTTCTCTACACCTATGAGCCATGTTTACGGCTCCAATTAAATTGTTCCAGCAGTCTCATCAATCCTCTGGCACATTAGAATCATAGTCACTAAATGCAGGAACTTCTCATGGTTTACGAGGTCCCAATATTCAAATTTCATCATGATAATCTGCCCCAAGTGCGGTCCCTCAAAAATAATATCATCTGGGAGTAGCGGAGTTTATAGAGAGCTCTTGCTCTCATATATATCCTTTGGCACCTTGGCTTTACCCTTGCGTGGCGGAACATATTGTGACAACCAAGTAATAGGGTTCGCACCTTGGGTTTCGACTTCCATATCTACATCCTCATCTTCCACCAAGATTTCTTCAGACTCCTCATCATTGGCCTCTAGATTAATGACCTTCCCCTTTTCCTGCAATGTGAGCTTGGTCCTCAGTGGATTTCTGGGCGAGATGTGCACGGGAATCATGGCCTGCTTATCCTTCTTGGGTCTCGGTGTTCGCGGCGATTTAAGGACCTCAACGATTATTCTGATGCTCTCTGGGGCTTTGACTTCCGCAATTTCCTGTGTGGCTTCCATGGGTGTCAACATCATTCTAGTCACGAGGTCCTGCATCTCCTTCGACAATGTTTCAAAAACTGAACTTGCTCTCAAAGCCTTAAAGTTTGAAAGGTCCATACACACTTGATAGTGTAATAGTTTAGTTCTCAAAATGCCAAGTGTTTTTCACTATGCAACCACTTGTAATTTATAGGGCCTTTTGAATTTGAATTCGACCATTCCCCCCACATTCATTCCATTAATGCTAGATTGGTGGTATATTTTCAAGAATCTGGCCCATAAAGTTCACTTTAAATGCCTGCCTCCCACTCCATTTGGCCTCAAACTAACCATCAAATCGTGAATAGTGACTTTAATGGTCACTTTTTGGTTGACTTGCATGCCAGCACAATTGACTTCGCGTTGTCATGGACCCTGTGAAACTTCACTGCTTCGCGTAGTCCTAACATCGCGCATCTCCCGGGCAGTGTAGTTTATAGTCTCGCACGTCCTTTTAGCTTCCTGGAGCGCTAACACTGTGCTTCGGTTGGCTAGTTAGATGGTTGGGCCACCTGTATATGGCTTCAAATGACTGCCATTCACTTTTCTTGGGAAGGGATCTCCATTTAATTTAACCAGCTAGACCGCACCACAATCGGTAATCTCCTTAATAACATATGGCCCTAGCCAATGCATTATGAGTTTCCGTGGAAATTTATCAAACTTACTGTCATAGAACAACACCAAGTCATTCACCTTAAAGGTGCGTAGCTTAATATGTCGATCATGTAGAGCCTTTTCACGCTTCTTTTGGACATGTTGGTGAAATCCACCCAAGAATCTATCTTCTTCCAGCTCATCCAACTGCGCGTCCCTCTCTCCCAGAGCTCTGCGATCCATCATACCTATGAGTGCTACTATGTGAAAACTAGGCACGATGTATTCCATAGGCATTACGGCTTCCACTCCATAGACAAGTCTAAATGGTGTCTGTCCCATCAGCTTCTTATAGGTCATCCGATAGGCCCATAAGTCTATAGGTATGTGCAGGTCCCAATCACTTCACTGAGCATTGCATCCCTTGGTCAGCACATTTTCAAGCACTTTGTTGAATGCCTCTACTATTCCGTTAGCCTGTGGGTGATAAGGTGTGCTCTTTTGATGATACACCTGAAATTGTTTTGTTAGTGCGCTGATCGTTTCATTCAAAAAGTGCATACCTCGACTACTCATCAAAATATTTGGGCATCCAAATCACGTCAGTACATTCTCAAAGAGAAAATTTTTGGCAGTCACACCCATGCAATCCTTCACCGGCTGCACTTCTGCCCAACGAGTCAAATACTCTATCGTAGTGATAATGTACCTCGCGGCTGTCTTTCCTTGAGGCTGAATAGGTCCTGTAAAATCTATTTCCCACTTTTCAAAAGGTTGCAACATCATTTGTGGATTCAAAGGCATCTCATCCATCTACGATCGCCTACCTTTTCTTTGACATACGTCGCACACCTTGCAATATGCTTTTGAATCTTGATGAAGGGTTGGCCACCACAACCCTGTGCGTGGAATCTTTTGCACGGTTGTTGTTCCTGCATAATGTCCCCTTGCAGTTCCCCAAAGAGCGTCTCAGAGGATGTTGCTTCATTCAAATTCGGGTACATACCTTCTCAATATTTCATCATTCCCCATCTTGTATATATGCCCAACAATGACAGAAAAATTTGTTGTGCGCACCACTAATTCCTTCTTTTTTTGGATAGAGTATCCTTCTGATGTAGTTCTTGTTGTTGGGAAATGTATTATGTCCTCGAAATGTCCATCCATGATGCGCACAGAAAAAAGTTGCGCGTTAGGTAATCCTTGCTCCAAATTAGTACGTTCCTCCCCAGTCTCAATGCGCGATAGGTGATCTGGTCCTACGTTCAATCATCCAGGCTTCACAACAACTTCAAAATCATATTCTTGGAACAACAAAAGCCATCTGTAGATGCGCCCCCCCATCACAGGCTTATTGACCAAGCACTTTAGCACGGAGTGATCCATAGGCACCTTAAAGTGACCTCCTAGCAAGTATTGTTGATACTTCTGGAGCGCATACACCATAGCTAGTCCTTCGTGTTCAGTGGTGGAATAGTTCTTCTCTACTTTGGATAATCTGCGACTTACGAACGTGATAGGGTGGTCCAAGCCTTCTCCGCCATCCTGTGTTAGTATTGCCCCCAGTGCTATACATGACACATCAACATGTATATGAAATTATTTTTCCAGTCCGGGAAGATTAGAATCAGCACAGTAACCATATTTTCCTTTAATATATCTGGGATTTTCTTACAGTCATCATTCCAGCCAAACGAGACATCCTTTTTCAACAATGTTTCCATTTAGTGCGGTGATCTGGGCATAGCCTTTGATAATCTTCCTATAATATCCCATATTTCCCAGGGTAGCACATAGCTATTTCACGCTCAGCGAAGCTTCCAAGTTCAGAATTACTGCGATCTTTGCAGGGTCTACCATCATCACTTGTTTGCAAACCACATGCCCCAATAGGTTCCCAAAAGGAATGAAAAACAAACACTTCTTGAGGTTGAGTGTGATCTATTATCTTCAATAGGTATCTAGCATCAAGCGCAAGCTCACTGCATGACACTTAATAAGTCCAAATACACTCCAGTCATCCAAACAAACTTCCAGGAACTTATGAATATATTCCTTGAATGCCACAACAACCATGCACGAGAAGATAGTTGATGCATTCTTCAGCCAAAACAACATTATAGTGTATTGAAAACAACCCAACTTTGTTGCAAAGGTTGTCTTTCTCCTATCCTCCAGCACAATTTTGATTTGGTGGTACCCAGAGAACCCATCAGTGAAGGAGTATGCTTCTTGGCCACCTACATTGTCCAACGCTTCATCTGTGAACAAAGATGGGAAAGGATCATGCACACAAGCATCATTAAGTTTTCTGAGATCCACACATATCCTTATCTCATCCTTCTGCTTCTTCTCTTGCACCATCATTGGGCTTACCAATAAGACTCTTCCACAGGCTCAATGATGCTTACAGCTAGCATTTTGTCGAGATCTAAGCAGACCTTCTCCTTGTATTTTTTATTTAGGAGGTAAGGCCTTTGCTTGACTGGCTTCGCGTCAGGTTTTAATTTTATCTTCATCACCCCTAGATCTCTGATTATTCCTTTCAAATCTGTAAACTTGGTGGGGCTGATATTCATGGAGTAATTCAATGACCTTATCCACTGTCACGTCGTCCCAGTAGTCTCAAATTTCCACGAATTTAGGTTGTGCCTCTATACCAATGTTCACCTATCTAGTTTTCACCGACGCAGTTATATCAAGTTTCTCTACCTGCGGTCCTTGAACCTCGTGGTGGCCTTCTGTCTTAGGAATGTTAGTTTTCTACAAATCTTCATCCTCTTCTTCAGCAGTTACATTATAACATTCCAGTGCATGACTCAGCTAAGTAGCCCATTCATGCTACATCATGTCTAAAGGATCCTACGGGATTCTAAAGATGGTTTCTTTCACCTCTTGTAGCACTTCCTCAATACTGTCAAACCCGTCCTCAAAACTAAATGCCATCGTGAACCCTTCCTGTAGGATATCCCATTCACTTGTCCCATGGCAAAGCTCTGTTTCTACATACCAATTCATTGGAATAACATCCAGGGTATGACAGAATAGGTGAACTCACATAAGTTGTGGCTTTTCTCCATATGCCTACGTCCACTTGGCCAGATGCATGTGCGGATGTTATAGATCCAAATCTCACTATTATGGTTTGTGATGCTGCACTCATGGCCTAGGGAAACCCTTCCTTCCAGACCTGGTCCAAAATCTAAAAAACAGTGTTTTGTTCCCTGTACGTGACATTGCCCTGAGTTAAACGCGTGTATACGCGGGTTCATATATACCCAACCCGCGTATATGTATTAAAACACTTAAAAAAATATAAAACTCCTTATTTTCGGGCGG